>JASCZW010020481.1:0-12191 GCA_034211315.2 Aedes japonicus | reverse complement strand
TCTATGCTATTTATGGCTGTTGTCGTTTGGGCCCTGCCGCGCAGGCCCCTTTCGGCGCTTCAGAAAACACGCGAGCTGGATGTCGCACCTTTCTCGCTGAGCATACCACCAGGGTCTCTCTCTTTGCGGGCAGCCGGAGCTTGTCGTGAGGATGAACCCTCTGACCCCGCCGTTACGTTCGCGTAGGTTCGCTTACATACTGGGGTTTCCGGCACTATACGCTTCTTAGAAACGCCAGGTGCCGTTTCACCCGGGGACTGCCTAGTTCGCTTGGAGGTCCCCACCCCATGGTAGATGGAGTGAACTCTTCGACCGAGACGGATACATCCGTCTGGCTCTGATTCGAGGCTAATTATCTCGCCTTTTCGGTGGCTGCTAGCCGTGAGAACTCTATGACACTTTGTTCAGCTAGGAGCTTGGCTTTCAGCTCTTTCCTATTCTTGCATACAGCCTGCACTGTCATGCGTAGCCTAAGGAGGCTCAGTTTGAGGTCCTTTGCTCTGTTGTTACGCGATGACGTAAAGTCAATAATCGCGTTCAATTGCTCAGACATCTCCAACACTTTAGGAAGGGTTTTCCACATCCTATTCATGGCCCGGATGAGTCCTGGCCCATCCATGGCGTACGCCTAGCTTGGTGAAACCCACATTCGATGCCGTAGCTTTCTCCTGGGTTTTCTTGGTTTCCGCCATATTGTTGGGTCCCCCTCCAGCCGCTATCCAAGCCCAGGAGTAATCGCTATTGTGGATCTCAGGGTTGTCTATGCAAGCAGGGAGGCCATACGATGGTCGACACGGCTCTTCATGGGCAACCATGTTCAGAGCCGGATCAGCGGAAGACAGGTATAGGGTCATCTGAGCCTACTCCCACCCGACAGGCGAGGTCGGACGGTGGAGAATGGAACGTACTTGAGGCCTGCCAAGGTTTTAGTGGGACGGAGACGACCTGTGCCGCGAGAACCTCGCCATTTCCTGCTCGGTGTCACCCGGCACTACTGAGGGAGACGACGCAGGCGCCAGCCCGTATATAAAGGTACCACTCGTTATTTTTTCGCAGCCGATTGCCATAATTGGGGTTTAACTGGCATCCAGCCCAATGTGCCCTCTTCGTAGTCCGCTTAGCCGTTGAGAGGAGCTTACCGTTTTCAAGGTGCACCTCGGGGAGGCAAACTACATTCACACCTCTCACTATAGGTGTAGCCATCCTTCACTGTCCAGTTGTCCAAAAGTACAGGGCTGCAGAACTTCACGTCGATGATCGGCTCCCGCTCTGTGAGGTTGGTGAGGTCTACGTTGAACCTGGCCAGGGCCTCAAGCAGGACCTGGCCCCTTGCGTTGGTAAGGTGACTGCCCCGCCTCAACACCCAGACGTTGAAGTCACCTGCTACTACCAACGGGTTTCGACCAGTTTGCTCCGTTGTCATCCGATCGACTATTGATGAGAACTGGTCAACCGACCATTATGGCGGCGCATAGCAGCTGCAGAGGAACAGTCCATTCATTTTTGCAACCGCGATGCTCTCGTTTGAGGTGGATACAACCTTCTTAACCGGGAACTTGTCCGTCGCCCATAATACCGCCATATTGGACCCATCAGCAACCCAGTTAACGTTACCGGCAGGTGATGGTATCGGTCCGTCATTATTGCGATATCCGTTGCCGACTTGACACAGCAGTTGCTGAGCAGAATCACAGTGGTTCAGATTTTGTTGGGTTACCCAGAGCACGTCATGTATTTGGGGGGCTCCTAACAGTCCCGGGCCTTGTGGCCATTCCCTCGCTCCTATCGGGACCCTTACATTCCCACGACATATGCCCGCTCTCGAGGTACTTAAAGCATACCTTTGGCGGCGGATGCAAACTCAGTGGGCGAACAGACTTTGAGTTTTGCCACTTTTAGGACCGAGTCCGCGGCGGCTACTAAACCCGGCCTTGGTGTGATTAGTAAGGTTAATACAGCCACCCAAAGAGGGGAAAAAATGTGTTAATAAAAAAGATGAAGCACCAAATATTCCAGGGCGTGACTCACAAAAACTGGAAGGAAGATGTCCCCAATGGTTCTACATTGCCTGAGCTCATTCCCATACCCTGGTAGTGAGATCAGGATACAATTTGATAAATCACATAAATAACAAGAACAATAAGATGGATGACGGCCGTGTAGTCAGAAAAAAAGTCAAATAAACGAGCTACTCAGAAATGCCTGGCAGCCCTGATATAACATAATAAATATAGTATGGATGAATGACTAATGGCTGGCCCACAATTGATACGTTGCGAATGCGTTTGCGTAAATTTGACAGTTTTCCCATAGCTTTTCTGTCAAATTTACGTCAACGCATCCGCATCGTATCAATTGTGGGTGACTCTTAACTCGCTGGAAGCTTTATAAACGTTGTAATCGTAAATTTTTATACAGGTGGTATAAATTTGATGAGTAAAATAATTCAACAGATCTGTCGATAAAAATTGTACCCTTAAGCAAAAATACTAAAAGGGGTAACATGTCAGTCGTGTCCAAGTTTTGATTATACTGGGTAAAATCCTTGAATTCAACCTAGAGTGCCTTTTTACATTCAAATGCGTTGGTCGATCAAGTCTTCCAGTGATGTTTGAAGATATTGTCACACGCAGATGTTCGTTGTCGTATCGCATAGGGTGCGGCAGAAAATAATGCGAAAATGTTCAAACTTGAGTATTGGGTTAATTCGTGTGGCTAGTGACTAATTTCTGTCAAAAGTGTAATTGTTTATGTTTACTTTCAAGTGATGCATCCAAACATTCTATTTGTTTTATTGCAAATTCGTCAAAATGTTCGCGAAAGAAGTGATCACTAGTTTGTTGCTCGCCCAGAAGAAACCGAAAGAGATAGCCAAGGTGGTAGGATGCCTTTTGGCAACAGCTTACCGCATAAAAAAGTCCCTGCAGGATGGTCCTGAACAGCGGCAGCCAAGAAACGAGCCAACAGCCGCACGGACCGGTTTATTTCACCGCAGAAAATGTAGAACGTTCCGGAAAAAGTGAAAATCAAATTTCAAACCAAACATCCAGCTGGTGTCATGATGTTTGGCTTGGTGGCGTCCAACGGTTTGAAAATACCGCCTGTTTTCATTGATGGTGGAGTAAAAATCAATACCGAAGTGTATATCGGTATTTTAAAGAGCCAAGTGCTTCCCTGGGTGAAGGCCAACTTCTTCGAGGACCAAAACGTTGTCCTACAGCAGAATGGAGCGCCACACGTCAATCGAACTCAACAAGGCCCAAGTGCACACTATATCATAATTAGTTGTAGTAACTTCATGACGCAAGTCATGGTCTCAACTGAATCACAGGTGCATAGGTGAACGATAACAGAAGTTTTGGCCGAAGAATTTGTTGCCCCCTAGCAGTCCAGATCTTAATCCGTTGGATTATTCGATCACACCCTAGTGTGAAAACCATGAAGTCATCCATAACACGCACATTGCAGTCAATGTCGGAGGACTACGTCCGAAAGGCATGCTCTGGTTTCCGGCGTCGGCTCGAGGATGTAATTATTAAAAATGGAAGATACATTGAATAAATTTGTTTAAAAGGACCTTATAAAGATAACTGCACTCAGAAATGTTGATATTTTGCTTGAATTAGTTGAAAATGGGATTTGAAAGAAATAGAACACATTTTCACACAAGTCACAGTCTATTTTCGGACACCCAAAAACATTGAGATTCGATATTTATAACCATTTTCAGTAAGAGTTTATAATCCTGGATTCAAAAATCCCTCTACAGAGAAAACATCCAAAAATAGGTTGAGCCATTTGTGGTGGTAAATGAGCAGCTACCAATTATGCTCGTACCGATTATTATCGAAAAAACCACAAAACTGCTTAAATCCATCCCAATCCCATCCTCCTTCTCCAGGACGGGGGTGTCAACAAGGACTTTGGTAATTGCCAGCTCCATTTACACGCCAACAACAATATCGGATTGCATTCTTCTCGACCTGATGGTGGCTACCTGTTGCTGAAATTCAGAAAATCCTCCCGCAAATCCCATCGACGGGCACATCCTCTTCACCCGAAATCATAAGCAATCAGAAACCTGATACAGCTACCCATTGCCACTTACGGTTGACGGTTGGGATCACCGAGTGCGACGCGACAGACAGGATGCATCTCAAACGAACCCACTTAACTTTTTGTTTTATTTTTAGTGTAATTCGATAGCCCCTTTATATTTTGCACAACCCAGCAAGCGCTGGCGAAGATGAAAGGTTCTCACAACCAACGCAACGCAGACGGATGGGTAAATCTTCTTACGCCCATCATCACTCACAACCTCGGGGATCCAGGGTGGGTGAGTTGGCATAAAGCGCAGATCACGGAGGAAATTATATGCTTCACAGTGCGTACGTATGTGGGATAGTATGAAATTATATTAAAAGCTGCTACCGGGATTTATGAAAACAAACAAGACCGTAGCTTCCTTCTCCGCTATACACGTATGAGCTCCTGTTGAGTGGTTGTTGTGCGTTATGCTTCTGCTTCGTCATAAAGGAGCATGTCTTCCGGTGCACGATGCGACGATGGTAGGTTTTCGATTCTTGAATGAATGAACAAATTCACGACGGCACTGACATGAGCGGAAAACAACGAAGGTACGTGAAAGTTCAGTTGCGTTAGTGCGATGGCAAATTATTGAGGAGGCTATTTGAGTGATGGGGAAGAAGGAGAAGGCTAAAGTTGGAAGGTTAAATGTGGGGTGTTTCTTACTGGAGAACTGACTCCACAGCAGCCATCAGCGCATGGGACGTGAGTTTGATCGAATCGTTGAAGAGGAGCATGGTGAGGTGTTGATTGTATAGTTGGGAGTAAATCAGTGTGTTCTGTTTTTTAATGTTGCTGGAAGAGATGAAATTGTAGTGATCGGAAAAGATTGCTCTCCATACATATCTCGGGTTTTTTTTCATTAGGGCGAATCCAACATTGAGAGATTCTCTCCCGGCTCACTTTCTTTTATTCATTACACGCCATTATAACACTGTCCAGGAATTCTTTAGTACAGATCGAAACACACCAGTGCTGGCAAGCATACTCTACAAATAGTAAAATGAAAAACGTAGGGGTGATTGGAAAAAGAATGAAAGAGAAAGTAGTCAAATCGAGTCTCTCAATATTAGATTTGCCCTAATGATAAAAAACTCTAGCATATAGAGGTACTGAGAAGAAATCAAGCCCCTCCCTCGTAGGTTTAAGAAGACTTTTCCAACACTACCTCCCTCCTCCTTAGAGTCTCCGTAGACTTAATCAAATTGTTTTTAATTTGTGGAAAATGTTCTACAATATGTTACAACATGAGGAACGAATTATGAAATTAAACTCTAACAATCAGTTATCTATTTCAGTTATTCGTTTTTATTTTATTTCATAGCATAGCATAGCTAAATTGATAACAAAAAACCAAGCAATTATGCAAATGCTAACGATGTTCAAACCATGGCTACTTGAACCAGTTATTAAAGTCCATCTGGGAAAGTTCTGGTGGGATTGTTTCTTGGATGTCAAGGCAAATGATTTCTGACGTTGCTGCAGAATCTTGAGTGACCTTATATTCTTAGACTTTTCTTAGATAATTGATCTGCCTTGTAGATGCTTTTGTGGTGACGATCTGCATTCACTTTTGTCGCAAAACACAGTCCACAATCTGAACGATGGCGGCAACTTTTGCATTACCTTAAGATTCCAAGTTTAGTGTATCTTCTTTGAAAGTTTTCAAAGCAAGATGACGTCTTCTCAGGCCTTTTCAAACATTTTCTGCTTTGTCTCACTCTGCGCTATAGCATCGCTTGAACGTTATTTTAGCGTTTGACAAGTAATCACAACCGGATATAACTAAACCCCTCTACTGAATGTATGTCAAATGCACTGAACTCAAATATCCTCCTTTAATCGAATGAATTCTCCGTTGGTTCATATCGGCACATTGAAAACTCATTTTTTGAATGATAGATGTAAGCGGACGACAATTTTCTAGAAACTAAATGATATTCCTTCGAATTTTGAGCAACTAATAATACGTGAAGCGAATTGACCTCCCGTTCAAATTCGAATGCATGCTGTATGAAAAATCGTCATCCCAAAATGGAATGCGTATTGCATTGGAAAAAAACCCTATAGCGCAAATCATTTGTGATGAGGATAAAAAAACATTCCATTTTAAATCGTTCGGTAAAAACCTATCAATCGCTATCAGAACTGGTACCAGTACGAAGAAAGGATGGAAACCCTACCGCAACTAACGAAGTTGGAGTAAAGTCTCCTGACTCTTCTATTATGTTGGATCCCGTTGCATCCCTGATTAATGCCGTTGCATGAATCTTCAACCATACTCAAATGACTGATGATCAACGCAGTTTTGAAACGAACATAACATTGAATATGGATGATCTCCATACGAACTAAAACATAAGGCAATCATCCGATTTTAAATGCTTTTCGTTAAGGTGTAACTGGAGGTAGTCCTTTTTCCACATTATTTGTAGGTTAGGTTACACGGGAAATAATGTGTTTTTCTAAACGAGAAAAACAGGTCATAATTTCATGAATATGTTGTGTTTTTGTGTTATGAATATACACCATGAACAGTATTCATGATATCATGAACTATTTTCCCGCCGTAATGACATCATGAATAAATCGGGCCAAAACCATCAGCTGAATTCCTGATACTGAAAACTTTATCCATGAATCTACCAAATCTAATTTATCGACTCTGAATTAAAACAAAAAAATAAATCCACCTTCAAGATTCGAACCTAATGTTGATGAAGAGTGCTGTGTTAGTACTTGGTGTATGTACTGACTACGCTATAGTTATTCTTGAAAAGAATCTTGATTAAAGAAGCTAATAACACAATTTAAGATTAGAGACAAAACAAGACTTCCTAAGTTCATGACTCGCATCTGTCATTTCAATCATGAAAGTATGAATAAGAGTCACGAATTAATATCATAAAAAGAGAGCTAGTATCATGATTTTTTGTTCATGAAAACAGAAACGGATTTGTTTCCGTGTAGTTATCATTTCACGATTTTGAGATTAAAAATCACAAACAAAACAAAATAAACAACGTAACAATTGGTATTTTACACTAAGAGCTCGATTCTGCTGAATCGATTCCCAAAATCGAAAAATAAATCGATTCGAGAACAAATCGACTGCGGAAAAATCGATTTGTAATTACATAATTACAATTTATAAATTGTCAAACCAAATTTTAGGTAATTTGTTACATTTCCAGAGAGCACATTCCATGTTTGATCTTTTTGTTTTGTTGTTCTACAGAAAACAGCTACGTGTGAATAAATTGTCATCAGAGAGACCATAAGAGCTTATCCAGCGAACTCATGAATGTCAGGCCTGCCATGCACTCAGGTTTTAGCTTATACCTCTTATCGCTTTTCTCAACCATTCTTTTTAAACACAGACAAAATATCGTAAATTAAACCGGAACGACAGTGACAGGTAATAATCACATCGAACAGGCCGGGCACAACACGAAAACAGCTTAGCAGGTGACATTGTGAGGGGTTTGCTGTGCAAAGCGCCAGAGCGGGAGCGAGGTGAAGAAATGTCAAAGTTCAAGGTGTACGTACTGCTAGGTGAAGGCGATTCTTGATATTGATCAATGTCGTTCAGAATGGGTCCTGCAACCTGTTATAACATTTTAACATGTTGCAATCACTTATTGAGTCACTGATTACCTATTTCGTGAAAAATAATACTACACGCCAAGATAAGATTACCGAAAATAGGGTTTTCATTTTTCCGAAAATTTGGTTTTGGTAGCAAAACTTAAGTATCGGTTAAATTTACCGAAAGAAAACGTTTCATTATAGGTAATATTTTAGTTAAGTGGATTTGCAAATTTTATCGTTATATTTTGCTTTTATTTGGTTTAAAACGCTCTCATTGGGTTGCAAGAAATTTCGGAAAAAAGATCCGTAAACAATAAGTAATTTTTAACGTATTTTCCTGCTTTCCAACAATACCGAAATTTCGGTGATCCATGTTTACCGACTTTTGTGCGCTTTTCGTTGAAAGTCGATTCTCCCACTAAAAAATCGATTCAGTCAAAAATCGAACAGTATAGGATGGATTCAAAATATCGATTAATCGGACCTGAAAAATCGATCCAGTAAAAACGGATCGAGATCTCCCATTGCTAAAACAACGCTAAAGTTGATAACCAGTGATTCATTTTATTAAAGAATCACTGGTTATCAACTTGAGCGTTGTTTTAGCAGTGGACCAACGATTCTTGAAAATTTCACGCCTGAAGTCCTGATAGTATTTGAGGTTTGTGCTCAGAAAACTTCGAAGCGATAGGGACTTGATCCCGTATGTCCTTAAAGGGCGCAATCGATTTACTTTTCAGACGATCTTGAGATGATGTTTGGGTTCAAGGTGGGAGCATGTCAACATTTCCAAAGTCATCTCATTCACGCATAAATGAAAATACTCAATGGTTGACATCACAAACTTACTATTGAGTAAGTGGTGCCTTGCATTCGGTCTCTTGGTGTTGTAAAAAACGAAAAGAGAAACACAACCGACACGCTCAAATTACTGTCTCTTGTTGTCTCTTTTTTCTTCTCGAAAAGATAGTTAGAGACAGTAAGTTTAGCGTGTAGCATAAAGCCCCGTTCACATTACAAGCTACATTTCGTGATATAGAGTATCTTGATATCAAATGCCATGCAAAGTATTTACAGTAAAAACTAGATGTTAATTTCCAAGATAGTCTTAATCACGATATATCAAATGAATTGCGAACAGAAGGTTATGCTCCATTCCTCAATTTATTGCCATACGATACATTGAAAAAAAATTTGCTGTAGAAACTATCATTTACCCGACTTTGTCTATTTTCAAAACTACCATGAAATTTCAGTCAAATTCACTACCTTTAAATTTGATTTAATTTTTTGAAGCTATGTGCAGTGCAGCACCCATTAGTAAACAATCTCCATCACGGAATCACAGTAGTTTTTGAGTTGTGTGCTTTGGTAAATGATAGCGGCTATTATTCACTCAGCGAAATAAACTTTCGATATTCATAAAATTGCATTTTGATTATTTGCCACAAGAAAACCGTATGAAATTCTAAAATTTGTCTTATGAAATATAATGATAATGAAAACAAATAAAAATATGGAGCAACCTTGATGCGAACCTTGATCGTTGAGGTAATGGGTCTAGTGACTTGACCACTAACGACTGTTCCAAAAGTATAAGCACACCTTATTTTAACGGTCACTTTGAACTTAATGAAATATTTCAACATGTTTTGGCTGCGTCCTCGGAGCCTAGGGACCTCGGAGAGGAACGTTATGCCTAACATAGAAAGACTTGAGCTAAAAACATACCGGAAGCAGAAAAAAACCCAAAAGGAACCCAAAACAGGCCGCGTCCATGACACCACGGGCCCGAAAACTCTACGATTCGTTATTGTGTAGAAATGCTGGGTGTATAATAATGACGATGAAACGTTTGACAAAGACATCCTCGAAACGGAGAAGGCCATTTTTACAGAAAAATTCGGTAAGAAAGTTATGGTTTGACAGGCAATATGCAAGTGTGGTAAAACATCTAGTCCGTACATCACAATGGAGACGATGAACACTCAGAAATACGTTAAGGAATGTCTCCAGAAGCGATTATTGCCGATGATCAGGCAGCACGAAGGTCAAGTAGTGTTTTGGCCTGATTTGACGTCGTTTCATTACGACACTTTAGAATGGTACAAAAGTCAAAATGTATGTTTCGTGCCGAAAGACATGAATCCGCCGAACTGTCCGGAGGCATGGCCAATCGAGGCTTTTTGGGCTTCAACCAAAGCAAAGCTTCAAAAATTCATAAAATCAGTGGATGACATCCAAAAATTTAAAAATTATTTGCCAAAAGTGGTCAAAATGGTGGGAAGTATATTGTGCAAAAGCTAATGGGTCATATTTGAGGAAAAGTTAGAAGTCTTGGCTATGATTAAATATTTTGATTAAACGAGTAAAATATCGTTAAAACACAAATACAAATATGATTTGCCAAATAAAATTAATAAAACTAAAAAAACATGACTTTTTTGTTATTTTGAAAGTGTGCTTATACTTTCTGGAACAGTCCATAAGCCTTATATGAAGCGGTGGAGTACAATTTGAATTATAATTCATAATATAATTGGCGACGGTGACGAAATAAAGACTACAGACAGAAGGTATGGAAAATCGAGCACCGAGCGGCTACTTTTTACCAGAGCTGTGGTACCACAAACGAGCTGGGCGTCAGCTTTGTAGTGCTGGACAAAATGCGTCAACGCGTGATTGAACGATTTCCGATCAATGCGATAATGTGCAAGCTGGGGATCAAGGGTCTATTCATCAACTACAGCATCATCAACGTACACTGTCCATACAAGAAGGGAGACTCGATTTCGAAAAAGAAGCGTTCTACGCGCAGCTACAGCAAGTGATATGATGGCGTTTCGCACCTACCGCAGCGCGAATGCAGACTCGGACCACTACCTAGTTGCAGTATGTATGCCCTGCGAAACTCTCGACGGTGTACAACACGTTTCAAATTCGGATGCCACGACCTAACATTAAGCTACTACGGGAAACCGGAGTTGCTCCAAGAATACGCCCAACAGCTAGAAGCAGCCCTACCAACTGGAAGAGCAGCTTGGCGCATCTACTCTTGAGGGTGGCTGGAGAGATATTCGAACCGCTATTGGTAGCACTGTAGTAGTGACACAGCACCCAAAAATAAAAAAGCAAGAATAGATCGTAAACTTGGAAGAAATGCAACACTGGTCGTGGGCAGAAAAGCAACACATCAATTCGTTTTGAAAAATTGAATGTGTGCGGCATTGTATTAGTATAAGATTGGAGACCGGAACTCAATTACTCACAAAAAAACGACTCGACACGCAACTGAGATTCGAACCGAGACCACCTGCTTGTCATCGCTCTACCCTATAACCATTCAGCCACCTTATCCAGATGAAATGAATGGTATAAAAGCCCAACAGTTGCTTCGATTGTCGAGGCGCTCGGCGATACAGCTATGAAAACAAACGGCTCTTCACACACACTTGCATCGCCTTTGTTTATTTCAAAAAGAAGGGCAAACTTGAAGACAGGGAGATCTGGTGTAAATAGAACATCATGTAAACACTTTATACCATGATACGCTTTGTGGATCATGATGGGCTAAATTGCTTTTTCTGAATCATCCGCATGATCTCAAGATATGATTGCAAAAACCTGCAATGGCATTTTTGCCTCCTCTTCTCAACTTTTGGGTGTAGGTAATGCACCGAATCGAAAAAATGACTCGTTTGATGACGAATGCAAACAGTTAGTAGAGGAGAAGTTTGAAGCACGGGCGAGGGATGCTGCACCCGTACTGAGATCGAATGTGGAACGGAATAGACAGACACGGAACAGGCAAAACTCAATTTCATTTTCGAAGGAAAAAGCGCCAGATGGAAGATCGAGACCGCGAAGCAATGGGAGCACTGTGCCCGTGCTAACGACACGCAAACTCTACGGGAAGTTGAACAGCGGCTCGCGCAAAGAGCATGTACCACAAGCCGATATGTGCAGAGATCTGGCAGGCAACATTCACACAGGGAGAGTGTGAGTTGATTGAAAGGTGAGCAGCACTTCGATGAGCACTGAACGGTAGCATGTTCAGCGAACGAAGGTGTCATGGTAATAAATCTAGGAACAGCACACGAAGATGACAGGACCTGACCCAACCCTGCAGGAAGTTGAGGAGGAAATTGGTCGGTTGAAAAACAACAAAGCCGTTGGTGTTGACTAATTCCCATGCGAGCGTATTGAAATACGGTGGTGCAGCGCTCTGCGGTGACTACCAAGATTTGCGAGGAGAATGTTGGATGGAAGGCATAGTGTGTCCCATCTACTTAAAGAGCGATCGATTGGATTTGCTGCAATTATCGTGCACTCATCTTACTCGAGCGCCGCCTACAAGTTGTTCTCCCAAATTTTGCACTAGCCTATCACCAATTGCGAAGGAGTTCGTGGGGCAATACCAAGCGGGATTCTGCGGTGCCCGTGCTACGGACCAAATTTTCGCGATTCAGCAGGTGCTGTAGAAATGCCGCTAATATGACATGCCCATACATACT
>JASCZW010020480.1:0-12197 GCA_034211315.2 Aedes japonicus | reverse complement strand
TGCGAATTTGATAGCATATTTACTGAAACAATGAATTTGAGCTGTTTTTACCAACAGTCATTTTGCGGTTGAGAAAACTGGGTAGACTTCAATAGAGATTTTTCATTAGGTCACAACTGATAATGATTAACAATGACTTTCCACGAATTGAAAAGAGTCATTTAAAGGGAAAAGTCACGCCTATCCGATGGAATAGATGGCTTACATGGATGAAACTTGTATTATGAGAAATTTACGCAAGATGCCATAGCTTACCATGTTTGTCCATTTGAATTTTCGGGAGGCTTGATCAGTATCGGCTTTGGTGGTGTTTATTCAACTTATCGACAATCTGTGCAAAACAGCATCCCCCTCTTTCTGCAATAACACCTCAGATTATCATTGAATTGACTGTTGAAATAATATCAAACATCAAACATAGAATTTTGATCGTTCAGAGCTTTTCAAATTTAGAATTGATGCCTTGAGCCGTCCATTCTAGGCACGTAACCGAATGCAATCCTTGTTGTGACTGCGGGACTAAATATATCCGCCTTCATACCACTCTACCAATCTTGTCGCCCATTAGTGAGCGCTCCAACAAAGCTACTGGAGGTGTTCTTTCTCTCCTCGCTAGCAAAAAGTTACCAGTCGACAACAACACCGAGCCCATCCATCCACTTTAGCACCTGAAACCACCTAAATTAACCACAACGCAGGAAGTGCCGTGTGGAATAATAAGGAGGCCCAGACCGTCGTCGTCTCGGTTTTCTCCGAGGACGTTCATATTAAAGGGAGTATTGGATCAAATTGCACCGGTTTCTAATGGCTGTAACTTTTGACAAATTAAGTTGCGTGCAGTGGCTGATTTTGGCACCATTGAATTTGTGAATGTTTTTCCTTTATGAATGGGTCCATTTTTCTCCCACTGTGCACTGGTTGCCAACTGACAAGAATATGCAACGATAAATTAGAGAAACTCCAGCAAACAAACTCTGAACTGGGAAAATCAAATTAGTCATCCTGAAAGAGACCAAGTTTAGATGGTGAGCATGGTCCGTGATTAATTTTAAGCCCTCTTCTCGATCTTCTGATGAAGAAGTTTATTCAAATCCTCGTCCAGGTGTTTGCTCGGCAACCTAGCAACTGGCTGACTCACACCGGACAACAGTTTGTTTAACTACTCGTCGTTGCCACTTCCTGGCTGACGCTTTTCCACAGTCGACTTTCTACTAATGAGGACATCCAACGGTCTACCGCTATGACCGACTTGTATCGTGACTAGTTCTTATAGACATGCGCGTTCATAGAACTAGTCACATTACCGTCAGTTATTAGCAGATAATTAAAACTCAATAATCTGCCAATATTTTTTTCAATTTCATGTAAATGTTGTCGGTTACTGATTTTCTGGAAAAAACTACCGAAAATCGGAAACCAGCTTCAGCAACTGACTGGCTGGAAAGATGACTCGCGTAGGGCAGCACCTTACTTCATTATTGCCCCGGCTGGCTTCAATCCACCACTGGCTTGGATCAACCAGCTGCCTAGCTAGCGGTGACCGAGCCAACGGAAGCCTAGCAACAGGCTTCTCAGCCATCAGCTGCCTAGTCAACGGCCAATGCACCATCCCGACATCGACATCGACATCCCTAACGGGTGTCCACTAAATAATGAGAACGAAAAGAATGGGTCAGGAAAAAAATACCAGTGAAGTTTTGTTCAAACTGATTTATTTTATTAAAAGGGTCAACTTAAATCTTCAAACTAAGTTTAGTGAATATTGTCATATGGTCCGTGGTCTGCCAGTGCGGCGCAGCTTAGTCGTTATGCTGGAACATGACTGTTGGACGGCAGCCACATCGATTTTTCGGATGCAGCTTTGATCCTGTTGGTAAGTTGCTTGGTGTTCTTGGCCTTCCAATTATCCTTGTATACCATGGAGCTCAAAAGACCGAAGAAATCCTCGATAGGACGGCACTGTGGCAAATTTGTCGGATTCCGGTCTTTTGGGACATATGGTATATTTTGGCTCTCCAAAAACGTTAGCGTTTTTTTTGCGTAGTGCGATGATGCCTTGTCCGGCCAAACACGTATTTGCCATCCGAGTGATGTTGTTTAAGAAATGGGATGAGTATTTTCTGCAAACACTCTCTTTGGTACACCTCCTGGTTGATGGCCAAACCGCTTGGTTTGAACCACGGCTTCGAAATACCCTTATCGGATATTACGATGTATAACATAACCTTCGATTCAAATTTGTGCTTGAACTTATACATTACTTTTGGAGGAGTAGTAGATTTGTCCTTAGTGTAGAATCGGTCGTTTCCCGGTATCTGAGACTTCGAAAGAGGAAAGTAGCTTTCGTCGTCCAGAACGAAAGATTTTCCGCCGTAATTCCGAGTCATCCAGCGGCATTGGGATTTCACGGTTTGAATCTGCTCATCTGTGTACTCTGGGGATCTGGTTTTCTTTCTACACACTATTCTTCTTTCTTTAGCGTCTTGCAGATGAGTGACTTCGAACAATGGAACTTTCGGGCTGCTTCCTGTTGACTTACCGAATCCTTGTTGTTGAACATGCTGCGCAGCGAGCGGAGCGTTTTCTCATTCATTATTTTCGCTGGACGGCCGCAACCTTTCTTCCGGGTTACTCTCATGCATGCCAGGATACGGTATACGGTGGATACCGGAACTTTTTCACGACAAAAATGGTCCACCGTGTATTTTTTCCACGATCTTCGTTCGCTTGAAAGAATTGTACAACGCGCGCGCGCAGTTCTTCCTGTTTCGACGGCATGCTGAACACGACTGAACATGTTAGAGTGAAATAAGAGTGTATGAAAATTTTCTGAGAGTGCAACGATTCATTCATCTAAAGTGACATTTCTATGCGGCCGTTTTTGTTCTGATGGAAAAGTATTGAAATCATTCTCATTTTTTAGTGGACACCCGTTATAATCTTCCAGACTGCCGAACGATTGAAGTTTTCGCGAAAGTGCATCAATTATGTATCGTTTGCTGCTGCATATGACACCCCTGTTTCTCACATTTGCAAAATCTATGACAGGAAAAATGCAGTGCATTTAGTGAATGTCCAGGACAAATTTCGGGACACCGAAATAATAGCAGCAACAAAACTTACACATAATTCAACAAAACCGATTATTTATTCCACGATAACAGTGTTATATCTACACCAGGAACAGTTGATTAAGATGTTAATCCTTCTTTCTATAAAATTTTCGAACTTTCTGTGGTACACTCACCTTCAGGTTCCGTACGGTATCCTCAGATACCCCACCGTGAAGTTTCTCCATCTTCTCTTGAAATCATCGGTGCCATTTGCTTTCTTCTTAGTTTCGAAGAGTTTCCGCTTAACTAGAGCCCAGTACTTCTCTTTTGAGTGAAGTTGTGGTCACTTTGGTGGATTGACTGTCGGCGCGTATATGACCTGTACCTTATACCATTCCAGGACGAATTTCACATAGTGACAAGAAGCCAAAACAAAGCGGAAGAGTTGTGGCTTCTTATAAACGGTAGCAACCGCTATTGCAGACATTCTTAATCGTACACACCCTAATTGCTAGTGCCGGGTGAAACGAAATATTTGGATTTTGCTGCCGTTCGTACAAAATAAGTTTCGTACAAAATAATTTAAAATGTGCTGCTCGATTAGTTTCATAAATTTGATTCACAATGTATTGTTCTAACTGTTAACCCTAAGACGTGAGAGCGCAATATCTGAATATTCAAATGATATTCATCAATGAATATCATTTGAATATAACAGTGAATATAACACTTTCTATATACCAGTTAGGGCAATGCACTGTTAGACAAAATTGTAGAATTTGTCAAGAGCTTCAATTTTATCATACATCATATTCATGAATTCAGCTGTTGAACAAAGTTATCGGTAAATTTATCCAATTGCATTAAATGACATTTTACAGCACTGGTCAAGATCACGAATTCACAAGGAAAGCGTTGCGTTGCCCAAAGCGCCTAAACTTGAAACTGCAGGCTGCAAAGTGATGTTCTCACAACATGGTTTGCTTCATCACTAAGGTCCATTCTTTTTATGCTTGCTGCTAAAATTAGGGTAGTCCCCATTGTCACGAAAATAGAAAAACTAATCCTTTTTTATTTGCTGAAATAGACGTTTACATTCTTAGTCAAAAGTGTAGCGCAAAACATTTCATGGAATTTTCATACACTAACTTTTTTGTAGCTTGAAAATTGACCGGTTAAGAGCGAATTTCCCTCATCAACTCATACCATAAAAAAAAATTTATTTTTTCTCTCACTTTTTCATTTCAATTCCCACCGTTAAGTTGTTTTCCAACTAGTTTTAGAACTTTTAAAGACGCGTACTTTGGTATACAAATTTTGCCGCTAGCTTTGACCAATTAATAGTTATTGAAGTTTTTCTTTAAAAAATACGCCCTTTTCAAATGTTGATTTCTAGGATTGGGGCAAACACAAATAAAATTAAAGACGCTATTTAAAAGGGTAATTTATATTGTAACATACAATCAGAATTCACCTCGGCTTTTTTTTGCACCGATATTTCAGCATGGTCAATATCGGGTGAAAAAGAGAAATACTCATGTTGATGCGTCAACTTTGACGCCAGCTGTAGTCCAAACCACTATATGGAAACAGTTCAAATTTTGTCCACATTATTTCCTATGTATTTTTTGGCTGTTGTGAAATTTAAAATTTGTTATCAAAATTTTTCACAGAAATACGGATTTTTGAAATTGGTATGTCCAACAATGACTTTTTTCACATATGTAATAAAAACTTAAAATTTATAAGCTTGTTAGGATATGTTTTTACTGTATCTTACGAAGATTACATTTGAATATGGGATGGTTTGATAAGAAAAACTTCAATAACATTTGATTGGTTGAAGCTAGCGGCAAAGTTAATATATCAATATACGCGCCTATAAAAGTTCTACAACTCGTTCAAATACAATTTTACGATGGAAATTGAAATGAAAAAGTTAGGACAGAGAAACTTTTTTTTATGGTACACCCTAAGTTGACGAGGGAAAAGTTGCTCTAAATCGGTCATTTTTTAACCTTAAAAAAAATGGTGGTGAAACTTGAAATTAAAACGAAGGCCCATTTTTTTATGTTGATTAAAATTAAGGTGGTGCTCATTTTCACGGAAATACACAAAACTAACTTTTTTATTTGCAGAAATAGAAGTTTAGATTTATGGGAAAAGTTGTAGCGCAGAAAATTTCATGGAATTTTCATATATTAATTTTTTTTAGCTTGAAAATTGACCGATTTTGAGCAATTTTCCCTCATCAGCTTAGGGTGTACCATAAAAAATAGTTTTTTTGCCCGTACTTTTTTATTTCAATTCCCACCGTAAAGTTGTGTTTTGACGAGTTTGGAACTTTTTTTTTATGATACACCCTAAGTTGATGAGGGAAAATTGCTCTAAATTGGTCAATTCTTCAAGCTAAAAATAATTAATATATTAAAATTCCATGAAATTTTCTGCGCTACAACTTTGCCCAAGAATGTAAACGTCTATTTCAGAAAATATAAAAGCTAGCATTTGTATTTCCGTGAAACTGGAGACCACCCTAATTTTAACCAACATAAAAAAATTGACCTTAGTGGATACAAACCATATTGTAGAACATCACTTTGCTGCAAAAATTCAGGTTTAGGCACTGGTAGCATGTTTCTTCGTAAATTCGTGATCTGGACCATAGTGCACTGTGCGTAACAAGAATTTCAACATGTTGTACCACGATATAAAGTGGAGAGTTTTAGCTGACATAAAAATGAAACGTTTCAGCTATTCGTGTAATAATTTAAAATCTATACTGAAAGAAAAGTGTCCGAAATTTAACGTGGACAGGCTTTAGTATGCAAAACGAGCTCATAAAACCGCATCCTGAGCTCTGACAAAACCTTGAGGTTGTTTAACTTAAACTACCAAGTCCCAGGGCTGGTCTGGTTCTTCACCATTTTGTAAAGAAACATACAAGTGTTGCCAGATCAGTAGTAATGCAGTCCAAAAGTGGTTCTGAAGTTCCTGCAGTTGTTCTTATCGATGGACATTGCAATTCGAAGATAGTGATCAATGATCAAGTACAGTATTTTTGAAATGGTTGAAATGTTGCATTTCGCTTTTGGAAGGCACTGACACATAGGAGAGCCGTTCCATTATTTATCTCATTATCCATTATTCATGCTGATCGGAGATGTAGATTTGATGTAAGAAACAATCGATTCCTTTGCTTACTTTCAACAACAAGTAAAAATAAATAAAATCAAAATAACAATATTAAAATTGAATAATCTTTTGTTTTCAAATAGCACTTTTTGAAGGGTTATGAGATGAAAAATGGGATTGTTAACCCTAGATACCATAATTGTATCGAGGTCTTTTATAGTGAGGCGATTTTGCTTGAATAATTCTAGCAACACAGTATTGAAGAAATGAAAATGCTAGTTTTAGAGTACGCATCGGTATTGGACAATATGGTCGAATTGGAATTTGAATTATTTGAAGATCCTAGAAATCATTATACGTCTAGGAATACCAATCTGAAGGTGATAAGCAACACAAAGGCAAGGGAGCAAAAGGGACGGAAGCATGAAAAAACAAAACATTGGTGAGATCGTTCAATTTTATTTCCTTATAATTGTGATAAGATTCAAAATGCCAGAATTAGAAAAAAAAAGTTTGTTTTTTAATTTTAGAAGTATTCCCTTCATGTATCCAATTGATGCATGGCATGTGTTCATGCGGGGCTTATTGTATATGGAGATGACCTGTACGTGTATGAACAGGCATACTTGAAATGGTTTTTTTTTGTGTAAAATAGACTTATCACCCTTCATGTTCAGGACTAAAAATTTCTAATTTCAGGACTAAAATTCCTTGCTCATACAATTCGATGTCCCTGAGAACGTTAGAAACCAGAATATGATATATGATTTGTCAAGGAATTGTTTTGACAGCGGAGCACGACATTGCGACAACTGGGATGGTCAATGAACATATATACCTAAGAAAATACCTCGAAAAGCGTCTACTTCGACATTTGAGGTCGTACAATTTTCCCTCGCTCTTCTGTCCGGATTAAGCCTCGTACCAATACTTAAGAGATTTTGTTAAAGTGGTACAAGGTACAAGGCTATGGAGGCCAATTTTGTTCCGAAGCATCTCAATCTTCTCAATCCCTACCGGAACTGCGGCAAATTACTTGGCAGTACTTGGTCACCAGGAAGCAAGCGCTCAGAGAAAGGTGTGTGCATTAGGATATGGTAATGGAATTTTGTAACTTCTACAGTGAATACCGTGATCAAGGAAACACGCAAATAAGTTTTGCACACCCAACCCTAGCAAAGGAAAATAACGAGCTGATATCATATAAGTAACAAGTTCTGTTATCCCACTTGTCGTTTTGATTTCCGCTGTTATCGCATTTAGTCTCAATCATCTAAATCTTTGTTCATAGATGAATATATAAAAATATACCTGTGTATACTATAAATATAGGCATATAAAACAGCCTCTACTTGGTTTTCCAGGAAATTCCACATATGACTAGCCCTATTTTGTTGATCTTGAGCGACTCCGCGCAAAGATATCTATGCCAAATTAAACAATATTATTAAGGGAAGTGGGGTAAAGAACCAGCCATATTCTTCGTTCACAGAGCCACCCGGTATGTCAAACAATCCCTTTATAAGATTTTCCAGGAAATTTTACATGCTGTATTTGGTTGATCTTGAACCACTCCCGGGCAAAGATATCTATGAACTATTCAAGAATACAAGGGAAAGTGGGGTAAAACCAACAATATCTTCGTTCACAGCGCCGTACGGTGGTTGACCAGGAAGTTTCCCATGGGAGTAGCACTATTTAGTTGATCTTGAGCCTCTCCGTGCAAAAATGTCTATAAATTAATCAAGAATATCAGTGGAAGTGGGGTAAGATAAGCTCTATAACTCCACAACCAGATCCGTGTGGTGTTTGAAACCAGTTCCATTCGATTTTCCAGACAATTTCCAAGCGGAAATGGCCTTGTTTAGAAGCCGCACTCAAAAGCGATCTTGCCGAAAAGTGGGCAAAAACGTCCACGTAAATAAGCTCCCTGAACTGCCAAAACTGCATTGGTAACGCCATCGTGCAATGATGTATTGTTGCTTCGATTGTCACACATATCTAGACTCACACAAAACTTTTCATTAAATGTCCATATCACATCTTTAGCCACAATCGATCCTGGTGGTTTTTAATCCAGCTGTTTTAACCGATTGTGAGAATTTCCGTTTCAGCACGATGTCACCCCATTTACAACTAAAAAACTAAACTCGCGATAATTTCAAAAATCTCGGACAGACAGACACACCATCGATTACAATTGACGAACGAGCTTGTGAAAAGTTACATCATATTTCTTATCCCAGTTCCTGAAAGTTTAATGATGATCACTGAAGGGGGTAAATTTCGCCGAATCCTTTCATGTGGAGCAATTTCATTCCGCACACCCTTTTCGATTCGTGTGAAAGTTTAGCATTACATTCGCTGGGAAACCTGTGCCGCACACAGTTCGCAGAGGGAGATGTATGGTAAGTTAAGACCGGGCGAACCCAGAAAGCCTCTTCTGAGCACTTAAATCATGAACTTTACCGGTACCCCTTGTTGTTGCAAATGGACGTTAGAATCCGGAGGTGAAACATGCCTAGGCATTTGATGTGAATTTTGAAGAAACGGGAGATTACCGTTCTGCAAGGCCAAAACCATTTATCTTGCCACACTGACTGTTGCGGTTTTTATTTTCCAGCAACAAGAAGGAGCGTTTTGGTTGTTTTCGCCAAAGAACATAGGCTCCCGGGTGGCGTTGATGTAAGACGGCTCCATTTGAATGTGATTAAGAACAACAACTACCGGACGAAATAGAGACGGTAAAGTTTTGCCGAGCCGCAGCAGCAACAACAACGATAGATGAGTGGGGCATGTCTTGAATTTAAAAAATGGCCACTTCTTTGGCAGCGGCTTCCAAAAACCATCGTACATAGAGGAGTTTTTGTTTCTACTTGGCCTAGAATCTTCAACCGACGAGGCAGCGGCAGCGAGTCTTCCCAGCGCCAGACCAATAGCGTTATCAGAAACAAATGGAACGTAATCTTATTTATTGACCCAATTTACAAGACGTGCTTTGCAATTTGATTTCGGCTCGTGTGGGAAGAGGGCGCAAAGTTGAACCAATGTTTAAGTTTTTACAGCTGAGGATAATTTCTCAATGGACAGAGACAATTGGTTCCACTGCT
This sequence comes from Aedes japonicus, assembly GCA_034211315.2. Taxonomy (NCBI): domain Eukaryota; kingdom Metazoa; phylum Arthropoda; class Insecta; order Diptera; family Culicidae; genus Aedes; species Aedes japonicus. The sequence goes on along the minus strand of JASCZW010020480.1, from coordinate 2,899 downwards.
GAAATGGGGTACTCTACTAGATGAGTGTTGTAGCAACAAATCAGCAAAGTGCTACATGGCTTATTATTAGCAATGAGTTGTTTAGTTATCGCAACCCTTAAAATTGCTGATGGATATAAGTTTTCACAGTTTGAGGTTTATTTAGTAGGAATAAGTTGATCTTTGTGGGAAGAACTAGGGGAACTACGTGTAAGAATAAAACTATTACAAATTGTGTTTCAAAGATGCAATTCGTCAGGTTACATAGAATAAGCGTGTTGTAGTATCGATTGCTTACTGTTTACATAGATAATAGGTTTCGTAACTATTTACTACCTATGGGGGTTTGCATACATCTATACACCAGCCTGTTGGTAGGCTGTCTGTAGCTCTCCACGCAATATTGCATACAAGTCGCAGCTCAAATCTGTCATAGTCGACATAAGATTGGCAGTCAACAATCCTCTTGTCAAAAGAGGATTGTCATATGAATAGTAAATTGTTTTTGTTTATGTTTCACTCATCGGTCGTGTTCATACCGAAGTGAAGCATGGTTCTTAACACTATGAGAACCCGGGGCAGATTTGAACATCCTTATATCTTAAAATATGTTTACCATTTTTCGAAATAGACATAGCAGTTTGTCTTATTTTTCAAGAAAATGGTTTTATAGCTTTTTCAACTACTAAAATTTCTTTAAAAATAACTTAAACAAGCTTGCTTTGTGCTGGAAAGTTAACCCTTCTACGTCTCACCAAGCAAGGTCTAACGAACTAAAGACGACCATTTGATTGCAGGCCATGCTTCTGAGGAACATTCAATTCTTTTGACAATGTGATGTGATATGATGTGAAGGATTACCTATGTCTGCAGGACTATCCTCAGCAGGTTGCCCAGAGAAAATAACCTACGTGATGGCCGCGTGTTTTCACATAACAATGGACTGGCGACTTCACGAACCCTTTGCCCAGTCAACAATGCTTCGATTGCCTATTGTTACCAATTTTATATTGTTGTTGACCTGAACAGTCCTGGGTGTTCTACATTTTACTCGGAGTTGGGAAAATATGTTTCTGACGCAAGTTTGTATGAAACGACCAAGGAACAAGAAGTCGTTTCCATTGCACAAAACGAAGTCTTGAAGGCGCAATAATGAATTTAAAGATAACATCTTTCAAGCATTTATTTTAGCTGGACCCCCCTTGAAGTGGTACGCAACAATTTGCTTCCATTTGGGTAGAATACCAACAAGCATGAACAGCATTACATTTGTTGCTGCTCCAGTATGGTTGTGTAGGGTAATGTCCCCGAAATAGTGTTTGTCCTTGTCCTTGTGTCCTTGTGCGATGGTCATTTCGTTAAAAATGAATGCACAGTCTAAATCCAAATCAATCATATGTGAAACTTTGTGCTTCACGAAAGCGAAGACGCGTTCACTCACGGAAAGTTGCTGAGCAGAAGCTCGAAATCAGCCTGCCCATTTCAAGGAAAGGTGAAAGAAAGGAAAATCCTATTCCTCCTGGTTTCCGCAGTACTAACTACTCCCAGGACTGTCCATCTCTCCCGGGGACATCCAAAAACCCTGAAGCCCCGGTTTTAAGAAAAGAAGTTCCTTCTGTGTCACGACTGTTCTCTTTTGATGACATTGTCGAAGGTATCTTTAAGTATCTCGAAATTTCTGACCCTCTCAAAAGCATTGATTTGGCAATGCTTCCAACAGTGAAGACCTTTTGGAAGCAATTGACAATTAAGTGGCCCCTCCTTGCAGCTATCATTTCCTTCGATGGATAATTTTCCAATTGAGGTCGGGGATTTGATCACTGTTCTGCAGTGCAATTGTCGAAGTCTTATTCCTAAATTGGAATCATTTAAATTTTTAGCTCACACTACCGGTTGTGATGTATTTGCTATTTGTGAAACATGGCGCTCACCCGAAATCGATATTTCATTTCATGATTTCAATATTATTCGTCTTGATCGAGAGGATACGCGAGAGGAGGAGTACTTTTGGGGATCAAAAAGTGCTACTCCTTCTATAGCGTGAATTTTCCTCCAATTCCAGGTATTGAAATAAGCACATGTCAGGCTGTTATTAAACGACTAAAATATTTACCTGCACTTAGTAATTCAGAAAAAGCACCAAAAAATGAAAAAAGTGCCACTAAATTATTAAGGCCTGTGCCAACAAATAATGTGTGATCAGCATTAAAAATTTAGGAATGAGCAATAAAAGATGAGAAAAGATCTTCGGATAATCTAATTGTGACCGGTAAATCTATCAAATAAAAGCAACAGCTATTAGTATATGTGCAATTAAATATGGCAGTATTTCCGCCAAATTATGTAATTTGAGCACTAAACTATTCGCATATGTCTTTTAATTTTGTTGGATTTTCCCATAAAAACAGTAAAATGAGCAATAGACTAAATAAATATCCATTGCTCATTTTACTGTTTTTATGGGAAAATCTAACAAATTAAAGACATATGCGAATGGTTTGGTGCTCAAATTACATGTTGGCGGAAATACTGCCATATTTAGTGCACATATACTAATAGCTGTTGCTTGATCTGACAGATTACCGGTCACAATTGGGTATCGAGATCTTTCTCATCTTTATTGCTCATTCTAAATTTTTAATGCTGATCACACATTATTTGTTGGCACAAGCCTATAATTTAGTGGCACTTTTTCATTTTTATTGCTCAAATCTCTCTTTTAATTGATGATTAATTATGCCGTTATTAAACTGTGAAATCACGACAGCTAAAAAAGTGAGAAAACGAACATCTCGCTCAAATATATAACTATAAGTTGATGAATAATGTCTCAACTGCTTCCAAAATAGACTTGATCATCATGATGCCAATATGAATTTAAGCCGATTGTCGCTGAGTTTACGTACATATTTGATACGCT
>JASCZW010020479.1:0-12196 GCA_034211315.2 Aedes japonicus | reverse complement strand
CTACATTAAACTCTACTGGATTTGGTTTGACACAGTGATAGAATCTACCGATGTATACGGTTCATATGAAGACACGATGTTTTTTTAGATCTTTGGACCATTTCCGTTTGTCGTCAAATGAGATAATTTACTTCAACTTTCGAGATTGGATGCGATGAGAGAAGTCCGTTGAAATGGCCTCAGAAGCGGGAAGGGTTTATCATTAAAATGTTTAAATGATTTAATCATAACATTTTCCACATAAAATCTATGGCTTTCTCGAGAACTACGACAATCAAAGTGATGTGAATTCCAATACAAATGGCCTCCATCATTACTGTCATGTAAACTCAACGGTCCAGCGGTTCGTGAAATATTTCGAAAGCTAGACTTTACATTATGAGGAATGATTTTATTTGAACAGCGGATGAGGAAGACATGCCGACTCCAACGACAATTGAAGCTAGGACCAGCGGCTGGATAGTCATGAAGAAATTGAAAGTATTTTTTGGCTCAGAAACTACTAGCACTCTGGTCCAGAGTTCAGTCCCAAGCTTAATGATTCGCCTCTGATAACGTAAATAACACCAACACACCCTTAAAAAAATCTGTCAAAATAACATAGAGAATCAAAACAAAAACAAGAGATTAGTACCGAAAGGTACCAAAAAGCACATAAGTGAATTACAAGGTACAGACTGCAAGGTGTACTTCGAACCTAAGGGTACTAGGTTTATCAATTGTCGCTAAAACACTATCATATAAATTTTCAAAACAAGTAAAGCCTGTCCACGTTAAATTTCGAACACTTTTCTTTCAGTGTATAGTTTGAATTAATTCATGGATCGCTGGAACGTTTCACTTATATGACTCTGAAACTCTCCACTTTATTTATCAGTACAATATGTTTACATTCTTTTAAACAGTAAAATGGCGTCGAGTGAAGTAGAAGAGCGCAAACACATTTTGTACGAATGGCAGCAAAATCCGAATTTATCGGTACGCGATCGTACCAAGAAACTAAATCTACCGAAAAGTACCGTGTTTTGAGTTGGCAAGCACTTGACTGTGAATCGGAAGGTTTGAAGTGGAACAAATCGAAAAGTATGCTTCCGACAAATGGATAAGAAGGTGGTAGCCATATGCCTTCTTTGGAAATGAACCCTAACAGCACGCTTGTTGCAAATCGGTTGAGGTAACTTCATTGTGACTTATTTTAATCGTAATCAAGTAACAACACAGTTTATTGGTCCGCTGTAGCTCAATTGGACGTTTAAAAGTTCGCTGGTAAAGAAGTTGTATGAAAGATTGCAAGCAATTTCGTTGTTCGCGCTTGCTGTGGTTTGCAGTTGGATAGGGATTTGTTTGATTTTACGCGTCTGTTACAAGTCATTTTTTTCTGATTATTTTCAAAAAGAATATTCGAGCATGGTACGAAAACAGCAGTTGTTCAACGATAATTCTGTTGCAAAAAGAAAGAAAAAAGATACGTCTCGCTGGTGTTCTTATCGTTTGACAGTTCTACTTTATTTACTGCGAATGAACCTCGAAAAAAGCGCAACAGTGACGAGTCTTTTTTCTATTATTTTGAATTTGAAACTGATCCTGATCAATTGGAGATTTATTTTATTGTTCCGAACGAAATTCAGGCTAATGAAAAAAATATTTCCATGTGAAATGCCAAGAACGAATAATCAACAAACCCATCATTGTGCTTGACATCAACGATAACTTTACAGTCACACAACAACAATGATGATGATGTTCCTCAATCGACTGAACTCCCAATCCCAAAATCCCAATCTTTCTGTGTTAAATATGGCTAGCAAAGCTGCGATGTCAACATCATACACAGATAAAAAGAAACATTGAATTTTCTGCGTTTCTAATGCGCATAAAGGGTATGCTAGATTTGGCAGAAAATAATGGGATATTTCGTGTAAATTAAAGCCAGATAACGCTTGAATCAAGCCTGTTGTATGAAAGATTGCAAACATTGTTGTATGGCGCATCAAGGACTACAACCAATTGCGTTGTTTACGTCTCCTTTGGCTCAGAATTCAACGAAGGGAAATTTTACGCGATTGTTAATATTAATTATTTTGTTCTGTGTACGTACAACAAGTGAAGCAGAGGCAAAGACTGAAGGCGTACAAAGAGAAGAAGCTCCCTATCGGTAATTACAAGCTAAATTTCACAGCAAAAAGTCGTGCTAAGGAGCTTTACAACATTTTTTTTGCAAACATTTTCTTGAATTATAATGTACGACGAAACATACGTACTCGAAGACTTTAAATAGCAGATCGGGCCTTAAACCGCAACGCAACGAACGCCTCCTCCGATCATTTTCGGAAAAAGAAGGTGTCCAAATTCCCGAAGAAGTATTTGCTTTGACAAGCCATATGTAGTTGTGGTCGACAACCTTAAAGTTTCGCCTCAACCGGCACTATCAATAAGGATGTGTACGAGAAAGAATGTCTGAAAAGCTGTTGCTACCGTTTATCAGAAGCCACGACTCTCGAGCTCTGTTTTGGCTTGATTTATAATCAAATCATATCAAATGATTTATAAATAATCAGCGCTATACTAATCTATCACGTTACAATAACAGACCACTTGCATATAACGGTAACTACCGTGAAACACATGTAGACAATCGTGGTCGTCCACACCAAGGGAGACAAATAAGCAGAATGTATCTGACTGACTGCCAAACAGCCTGACCTATGCTCAATGCAGTATACAATCAGCCACCGTGGCTTCAAAATGAAGGGCAACCCCAACAATAGAATCATCCCTTTTTAGGAACAGTACACTCAGGCAAATATACTTAAGAATTTTATAAGGTTCAACTTATGAACGATGCTTTGAAATTTCATAAGGCTGACTTATGAATGGATTTTGTTTCACCCGACGTTGTTCTTGCACGCCTTTAAGCTTTACTGATTGCAAGTGTTGATATATGCTAATGGGAAAGTCACTGGACCCATAACCTCAACATTCAAGGTTCGAATCCAGGTTGCTCGATAGTTTTATTTTTTCAACATTATTATACTTAGTATGGCAAATTTATGAAATTCATACTGTTTTCTCATAGCAAATAATCATACTGCAATCTTATGAACATCGAAAGTTTATTTCGCTGAGTGTAGGGCAGTATACACAATAGTGCTGTTGTTTTTCTCACCAGTCGCTTTTTGATGAGTTTGCCTGGAAATGTCACAGCGATGTCACGCAACACGATAAAAGCTCACATGCAACCACCATGCAGCTCATCAATCCACCGTAAGGTGGATCACGGTGAGTTGTTGAGTTGTGAAGTGGAACAAAAGGAAGATGGCAAATGTGTATTTTGACAGTTCTAATAAGACCAAAAACAAGCTGATGGAGAAAAAAGTGATGTGCTTGAAACAGTGCGCTTTTGCAGTTGTTAGTAATTTTTATTTATTATATTACGTTACGTTTTTATTAATTATATTACTCAAAATGGTTGCTGTTAGCAATTTTTGTAGGAAATCTAAGAGCAAGTTAAGAGAGACGGAGAGTGTACGCGGCCAGATAGATTTTCTTCGACGAATGTACCATTGGGTGGTGGTTAGCAAAATACCGGTTAAGTGGAGTGAAGTGAATTATGTTGCTCTCAGTAAAAATTATGTTTTATGCTATGCGTTGTTGTTATCGTTGTTATTCTTGCTGTGATTTAATCATTATCTTAAAACTTTCAAGGTTAGTTGTTTTTATTGATTCATTATTCAATCGGTTGTGAGAATCATAACTATCATATTTTACAGGTGCATATCAGTGTTTATACGAACGAAGAGTTACAAGATGTGTACTAGAAATGGAGGAATGAACACAAATCACTACGATGAAACCTGTCATGGTTATTGTGAATTGTGAAAATATAGACCATAAGAAAGATTAGAATACGGACAGCATGACGGCGACGTGATTCGACTACGAACCAGTGCCAACCGCTGAACTAAAGTATCTTCTTCAAGGTGATGGAATTTCAGTTACAGCACTGATTTGGTATGTTACTTGAGAGGACGCAACCGAAGTCAAATCAATGTGTAATGTCTTCATGACAAATTATGCAAAAAAAAGTAGTAGTAACTATGGAAATAAACTGAGAAATTTTATATAAATTGTGATCGAACTTTCGGATCGGCCAATAATGTTGATCATCTATAAATGCACAAAAAAAAAACTATATTTCTTTTGACTTTTCCTGTGGACATTTCTTAGGCTCAAAATGTGTAGCCAATCAAATAAATCTAGTTAAAACAACTGCCAATTCTGTTTGCTTGGTTTACATTAAACAAAAATGTAACTCTTGAATTAACTCCATAGGTATCGTTTCCCAAAAAAAAAAATATATTTGCTCGGATTTACAATTTGCATGAGCATGAGCATGATTGACCGCCCAAGCATGCAATTCCGTTATTGCCAGATCAGCTGTATTTACACAAAGAACCAACAGATGATGTTTGGGACTAACATACATTTTCAATGTTTAAGAACTGGTGACCCATTATAAAGCAATACCGGCGCCGGCCGTGCCCAAATGCTGGTCAAGTAGGGAATGGGAAGGAATGTGTTGACATGATACTCGCTTTGGAGGAAGCCGAGAAATCCTCTGCACTTCCACGAGAAATCACTAGGATGTTGGATAGTCGATTTTTCCTTTCCTATATCAGCTCATGAAAATATATTTTAATATGTTTCAAAATCTGAATGTACTGTATAGAATTCAGAAAAAAAAACTAAGATAAACTCAAATATGATTGAAGCAAAGCCTACTCTGAGAAAAATTCTCTCGTTATACCGACAATTAAATCATGGTCAAGATGACTATTGCATATAATGGTTACAATAACCATGTAAATGGACGAATTCACCACGTTCAAGGCATTCTTGACTATGCTCATGATAACAAGGACTATTCCGATATTATGGTAAATGTTGAATCAACTATTTTTATTTGGCGTTTTGACCATGATCATAGTCAGTTCAAAATCACTATACTGCAAAAGTCATCCTAACCCCCAATAATGGTAAAATTGACTACCAAATTTGTCTCTGTGTACCGAGATATTTACTCCAATTTGATTTCAAATTTAGTTTATTTTGATTTTGTCTTTAGTTCCCACTATCATGTGTGAGTGTGTACGAAAACAATAAATTTATTTCAGTACACGCACACCCTCAAATATATGTGCAACAAAAACTGTGTATCAAACTCATGAATCATGTGTCACGCGGGCACGATATGACACAAAAACTGACAGCGCAACTCATCAAATTCAGTCACCAAAGGCAAAATGGTGAATATAACAACACAGCTAATGTTGCTGTCTCGAATTTTGTTACTGTACCAATTAATATATACTTTTGAACATTCGGTAAGGGACTGTTCATAAACCACGTAGACCGAGATTTGACACTTTCAAACCCCCCCCTCCCCCATCGTAGACTTTCGTAGACTTTTTCAAAACTCCCCTCCCCCTCTTAAAGTCTACGTAGACTTCACCAAATTCTTTTTTTTTTAATTTATGGAAAATGTTCTACAATATGTGGCTGTGGCGGTTTGAGAAACGCTTTATAAAATAAAACTCAAACAATCAGGTTATTCAGTTATTCATTTTTATTTTGTTTCATAAAAATATTGCATAAATAAAAAAAAAACAACAATCAATCATGCAAATGCTAAAGATGCCCACGCCAGGGCTGCTTGAACCAATGATTAAACTTCCGTAGCTCCGTTCTCGTCGACCTCACAAAGAATTTCTTCCTGGCGTTGCAACAGAATCTTGAGTGGCCTTATGTTCTACGACAAAATATCTGCCTTGTGGATGCTTTTGCGTTGATCTGCGTTCACTTTTGTCGCAAAATGCAGTGCACAATAAAAGCATATGCGGCTTTTTTTGTTTTCAATTTAGATATCAAGTTCGGTTTATCTTCTTTGAAAGTTTTCCAAAGTAAGTTGACGTCTTCCTAGACCTCTTAATGTATTTTCTATTTTGTCCCTCTACTAAATTTTTGTCAAATGGGAGCAAGTAAGCTATCAAATATCATCTCATTCACGTATAAATAAAAATACTCAAGGCCCTAGTAGCACACTTGTTGCAAATAAGCCAAAGTAACTGCAATGTGACTCAATTAAGTCACAATCACGTTTCTTCAACCAATTATGACAGAGATGTGTTGCTTGGGTGGTTGACATCATAAACTTATTGTTGAGTTGGTATCATGCATTCGATCCATCGATGTTGTAAAAACGAATAGAGAAACACAACCAACACGCTCAAATTACTTTCTCTTGTTTCCTCTCGAAAATATGATTAGACTCAGTCATTTTAGCGTGTAGCAACCCAGTTCACAATGCAACCTACATTACGATCTTGATATCAAATGACACGCAAATCATTTTTGGTGAAAATGAAAGCCTGTCAACGTAAATTTCGGACACTTTTATTTCTGTGTAGATTTTGAATTATTTCACGGATCGCTAAAAAGTTTCACTCATGTGACAGCTGAAACTCTCCACTTTATTTCGTGGAATAACATGTTTACATTCTTGTACATTCAGTAAAATGGCGTTGAATCATTTGGACACGCGTTTTTTTAAGAACGGCGGCGAAATACGAATTAATAGGTACGCGATCCTGCCAAAAAACTAAAATTCGGACTTTTTTTCGGACCGCGTGTAGCCAGCCCTAACGATCCAACTCTAAAGCGTGTGGCTTAAGCGCCACTCCATAAAGGAGACCACACACCAATTCTTATTAGCCCCGTTAAGACTCTCCTCAGGGCGAGTCCATTAATTTCCTAATGTTTTATGGATCGAAACAGCCGACTGGTACTCTAAACGACCCAAAACGGGACAACCCTATCACCTTCATGAAATCATAAAACACGATAGTCACTCAGAGAATCCGAAACGAGAGTACGCTATACCTAAACCTCTACACAACAGAGAGTATCCTCATTGGTAGTCCCGCCATCTGCCACTAGACGTCACCCCGAGCTGGAAGTACGCCCTTCCACTCAACATAAAACACTCATAGAGAGGACGGAACAACAGAAACTAATACGGAGAACGCGAGATGATGTCAAACATTTGAATTAATTAACCCTATGAACATTTTGGCAACAGTAACATTTATTAAACAAACTAGACGGATTTCAACAAAACTACTACATGTTTATTCTCTCATTTTAGGTGTTCATATTGTCTCCTACGTGTGTGCGTCTTTTCTCTCCCTAACTGTCTACCCCGTACTCTATTGTGCTCTATTCTATTTCCTACGTCACTAAATCTCTGCGACTCAGCTCCAAACCGGTCTGCGCTCCTGGTTGCAACTTCTAATTAGAATCGCATTTATGCGCGCATTTTAGGCGGGTGGTATTTCCGCTCACGAGTCCGGATAAGTGACACGGACCTCGGAAGCTTAGCACATGGCTCTTCAGTTAAACAACTGGCAAAAAAACTACTCCGTGGCGCCCTCGTCGGACGCCACACTCCAATCAAAGAAAAGGTTGACTCACCAGATTCTGTAGGGAGGGTCGATCACCTACTTGCTGCGTCTGTAGGCGCTGTCGATGACCTATCAACAGGTTAACGCACTGGCGCCTTGCTCCTTGTCAATGGCGATGTACAATGGCCTTTCTTACGCCGGTTCGATGGCGATTACTCGGCCTAGCCGGCAGTTGACGGGCCGGCGCGTGGACGCTATCCACTTGGAGAATCCCCGATTCTCCTCGGACAGATGTGGTGACGTATCTGTCCGCTTCCGGCCGGTTGGTGGATGCCGGGAATCTTCCGTCTGGGGAGAAGGTTGATCGCGCTTGGGTGCGGAATTATTGCTGCGAATTATCGAAAGCAGACTACAACAACACAGTGAATATTGCACAAGCAGACACATGGACAGCACATTTGAGCACGTTAATTTACCTGGGTTTGGTAGCCTAACTACTATATCACACACAATTTATACGACGCACATTCAATTGAATACCTAGCTATTTGAACAAAGAAATTAATTAATCTAAGCACTTGACATCACTTTAAATAACCTACTTCAACTAACTAAAACGACTACGGACAAACGCGAACACTTCCAGATCGGTATAAGGTCACGGACGAAATGATCGAGACCGTGAATCCTCAGAATAAGGTAGTTTCAGACTCGAATAAACCGGAAGTTTAACATTTCCCGAATCCCTTCGTGTACTATCGTGAATCTAACAACACGATAGGTATTTTGGATCGTGTAGTGCTGCGACTGTCCCTTTCCCACCTTAACCATAAAATTAAATGGGCCCGTCTGAGGAGATGGGCCGCAAAAATGCTGACGCTTTCGCCTAGCCTACACTAAGGAACAAAATTACGGCTAATAAATTATGTACAAAATCTACAACATTACAGATCGTTACACGCGGCATTGAATTTAGCGCACCAGTTCACACTGTATATTGCATTTTGTAAACTAGTGTTATCAGAGATTTCTGATACAACCAGTATCTCTTATGGAATTACGATTTTAAGTGGAAAGTTCATGTATATGTATATTTCATGGATTTACCTTCACCCGCACAGACAAAACTACCCATGCAGCATCAATCATAGTAACCCATGCTGCAGCAGACAAAATTTGACAGCTCTCAGTCGAACTCTAACCGTGATGGCAAAACAGTGAAGCAACTCCGTTCAGAAGTGTGCGCGTTCAAAGAACGCCACCCCGCCGCGTCGAAAACGGACATCGTGCGGCACTTTGTGGACGCCGGATACGCCCGTTCCGGCATCTACAACATCTTGGCCCTATTAGACAACAATCAGAGCATCGAAAGAAAGCCTGGTTTTGGACGACCGACGACCCTGAGCGACAAGAAGCTCCAAAGAATGCTGAAGAGGAAGACCGAGGGAAAAGTGGCTACAATGCTGCGTGCGCTTGACTGGGAGGTCGGTTCATTCGGCCAAACAGTGAAAAATTACCTGGCGAACATGAACAATTATCTGTCTTAGCTTGTTTTTTTTATCACCATCCGAAAAAAGTTCATTTATTTATAATGCAAACGAAACCTATATTTAAATCGAAGTATACCTGTATTTTAAAACTATGATTACATAACTTAGGAAGGTGAATTCTGGTCCAACAAACCCTGACCTATTGCCAAAACATCCCTTCTGTGACCTTTTTGGAAACGCAGAGTTAAACACGGACCAAAACAATAAGAAACATAGTGGACACTCATATTCTTTTCCCATTCCCATCCGATTGCAAGGACATGACCCCGGCGCTCTAGAATATGGACTAATCTTAAGGACATACACGATGGAATCCCCTTATGGCTTCCTCATCCACACATGCACACTTTGGGTTTGCTCAACAAAATATGCCAAATTAATCCACTTACCTGCAGTGAATCATTGCCATACTGCTAATAGGACAGCAGAACACTATATTCAATCAGTTGACACTGTTTATTTCACTGGAATCACTCTGAATTGATCAAATTGTGCTCATTTCCACAGAGCAGGTAGTTTTTGGTCGTCTTTGTTTACCTTTTCAAAACCAGGATCTGCCTATTATTTTCTCACAAAAAACTGTATTTCCACTTTTCGTAGCCAACTAAAAACTATTTACTTTCGCTGAGAGATTAACTATCATCGCACTCATGAAAACAGTGGACGAAAAATCTGTTTAATTAACGAGAATGGTGCAAAAATTCAGCAGCCAGTCTCAAAACTGCGCGTTTTGCTTTTTTTCTAATTTACACTCAGCTGTGCGTAGCGTAGCAGAGCGCAGTGTTGTCAGCAACTGTTTGCGCGAGTGTGCTGGACTAATAAAAGTTTTGATTAACGAAGTACAAAATGCCGCGTCTTACTGAAAGAAGAAAAGCGGCATTTTTTGCGTGCACGGGCTAAAACAGTGATCCCTTATCGTGGACATCGAAAAATTTCATCGAAATTTCATCGAAAAATAAGTTTCGAAGAAGAATCTGTCGGCGAATCTTCCGATTTTACAAATGACGTTTCTATACCTGGCCCAAATGATACTAGTTTTGCCCAAATGATACTAGCTTGCTAATTATGCCCAAGACTCCTCCAGCCATTAAAAAGGATTTTTATTTAGAGGCTTTATGCTTTTTTAAAAATGTGAATATTGTAGGTAATAATTAAATGGATGTACAAAGAAAAATTAAAATTACTGGCAACCATGACCGTTTTCTTCATGATGCACCAATACTATCATATGAGAACAAAAAAGTGTTTGCACTACTACATGCATGTAGAATACTAAGGATTCAAGGGAGTTTCACCTTAATGTGTACAATGATTATGAATCAGCCGGCGTCGGTGGTGTAGTGTTAAGCGTGACTGCTACTGGCACCCCAGTGGGTGTGGGTTCAATCCCAGTCGACGTCGGTGGTTTTTCTGAGGTGAAAAAATCACGTCTTCCTTCGGAAGGGAAGTAAAGCCGTTGGTCCCGGTTCACAGTCATGAGTCGATAGGTAGGGTCCAGGTGGTGGAGTCGTCTCCCGACGGGTGATTGTCACCATGTGAGAAAATAGGCCGATGTAAAATAAATAAATAAATAAATAATGATTATGAACGGTTAATCTCAGCCGCAATCAAAAGACTCATTTCTTTTCTTTTTTTCATCGACCTATTTCCTCACATGGTGACAATCGCCGGCGCCAGGAAGACGACTCCACCAACTGGACCCTACCTAATGACTCATGAATATGAGCTGGGACCAACGGCTTTACTTTCATTCCGAAGGAAGACGTTACCAAGATTTTTTCGCCTTAGAAAAACCACCGACGTCGACTGGGATTGAACCCAGACCCACTAGGGTGCCAAGTAGCAGTAGCGCTTACCACTACACCACCAATGCCGGCTAATAGAATCATTGTACAATTTCACTAATTTCACTAATTTGAATGCCCAGCTAATCTTTTTAAGCTCATATTATTTAAAAACGACGTCTTTGAGGGTTCCTTGGGCCTCTCTTAGCTCAGTCGGCAAGGACGCAGCTACAAAGCAACACCATGCTAGAGGTGGCTGGGTTCGATTCCCGGTCTGGTCTAGGAATTTTTCGTTAAGGAAAATTTCTCCCTGGGCATAAGGTTTGATTGTACTTCCACACAATCATACTAATGCAAAAATTATGCCTGGCATTGAAAGCTCTTAAGGGGGGCACCTCATTTAACGGGTGTCCACTAAATAATGAGAACGAAAAGAATGGGTCAGGAAAAAAATACCAGTGAAGTTTTGTTCAAACTGATTTATTTTATTAAAAGGGTCAACTTAAATCTTCAAACTAAGTTTAGTGAATATTGTCATATGGTCCGTGGTCCGCCGTGCGGCGCAGCTTAGTCGTTATGCTGGAACATGACCGTTGGACGGCAGCCACATCGATTTTTCGGATGCAGCTTTTGATCCTGTTGGTAAGTTGCTTGGTGTTCTTGGCCTTCCAATTATCCTTGTATACCATGGAGCTCAAAAGACCGAAGAAATCCTCGATAGGACGGCACTGTGGCAAATTTGTCGGATTCCGGTCTTTTGGGACATATGGTATATTTGCGTAGTGCGATGATGCCTTGTCCGGCCAAAACACGTATTTGCCATCCGAGTGATGTTGTTTAAGAAATGGGATGAGTATTTTCTGCAAACACTCTCTTTGGTACACCTCCTGGTTGATGGCCAAACCGCTTGGTTTGAACCACGGCTTCGAAATACCCTTATCGGATATTACGATGTATAACATAACCTTCGATTCAAATTTGTGCTTGAACTTATACATTACTTTTGGAGGAGTAGTAGATTTGTCCTTAGTGTAGAATCGGTCGTTTCCCGGTATCTGAGACTTCGAAAGAGGAAAGTAGCTTTCGTCGTCCAGAACGAAAGATTTTCCGCCGTAATTCCGAGTCATCCAGCGGCATTGGAATTTCACGGTTTGAATCTGCTCATCTGTGTACTCTGGGGATCTGGTTTTCTTTCTACACACTATTCCTTCTTTCTTTAGCGTCTTGCAGATGAGTGACTTCGAACAATGGAACTTTCGGGCTGCTTCCCGTTGACTTACCGAATTCTTGTTGTTGAACATGCTGCGCAGCGAGCGGAGCGTTTTCTCATTCATTATTTTCGCTGGACGGCCGCAATCTTTCTTCCGGGTTACTCTCATGCATGCCAGGATACGGTATACGG
>JASCZW010020478.1:0-12190 GCA_034211315.2 Aedes japonicus | reverse complement strand
ACAATAACTGTTTCTGTGGCAGTCCGAGACCCCCTTGTCTGTCTGTCTGTCTGTCTTTTTGTCCTCCTGGCCCTCCATCCATTCTCAAACAAATAAAACGCTAATTTCAACCAAATATGAGAATTATCCAGGCAACTAAAACACAAAATGTGTATTTCTCGGGTAAGGAGAGTGTTCTGTTAGAAGTTTCAACCCAGTCTTAGTAAATAAAGTGGGATGCTTGAGCTACATATGCACTTTTGCTGCATTATGCACAAGAAGTTAATCTAAGATTAAGTAAGTGAAAGTTACCTTCAAATTGACAGAATATGGAGTATTCTGAAGATGACAATTTGTCTATGAAATGATTTTCTATGAAAACTAGAAAGAAAAAACATGGTAAAAACTACCGATCCGAGGTTAAACTAAAAACGTATACAAATTTAAAAAATAAGACTCTATGATCGAAGTCACACATTAGCAAACGAAAATATTTATACAAATTTCATTTCGAAAACAATCATAAACGTGTCGGTTCTATTAAATTTTCATTCATTTCATTGAAAGCGTAGCAATGCTCGCATTGAGTTCAGCTAGTGTTCTACAAATGTCTAGTTTAATGTTTAGGTACAATCATAAAGAAGTGAAGCTACGTATAAAGCCGGCATAGAATACGAGAAATCCAATCCGGTCAGAGCATAACATGTTCTGCAAAACGTTTATAATGCATTTTTAAACCCATACTATCATAATTCATTCATAAAAAGATGTCCTGTGAGCTACACTTCAGTGGATCCGTGACAACAGGGCTCCAGACAAAAGGATTTCAGGATGAACCTCAACCGTCAATTTTTCCCAATCGAGAAATAAGGGGCAACCGTTAAGCGGAAGCTGAAAATGGCTGCAAAAAAGACTCGGGTTTCGATGGTGGAATAAAGTGGCCACTTAAGTTGACGAACTGAATGTCAAAGGGATAATATTTAAAAAAACACCCCGGTACAGCCCTGGGTTGTTTTGAATGATGACGTAGGACTACGCAACTAAATGTAAACCATTCACATTGTACAATGAAATATTCTTTGAACTTACCCTTTCAGGCCCAAAATTTTCCCAGCGTTATTATACAAGCAATTTGGTCTGTGCTGATTTAATTGGTGCTCAATAACATAGAAATGATTGAAAAAATTAGATGTGTTTTTATTTTAGATGTGGTAGGTCGTCCAAACTGTTCTGGAGTTCTTTGGATCTACAGCTGTAACGGTAGCTTTACACGCTTTACAATGTTATGATATGTAACGTTCGCATTAAAAAATGGACTTTTTTCGGATGGTGATAAAAAACAAGCTAAGACAGATAAATGTTTTTGATAAATTTCCCATGGAAGGTAATTATGTAAGCTTACTTCCAAAATTTCAACGCCCTTGCGAGAGGCTTTCCGGTAGTTAACCGGAACATTCGCCATGGCGGACAAAAATATGCGTGTAGGCATGTTTTTGAGTTCTTTTTTCGTTTTATTTACCAAGACAAAATTAATAGAATAGATCTTACGTCTCAGGTTGGCCCCGGATTTCTCGATGGGACGCAGATGGGGACGTTGAGCGGGCTCGCCGACTTGGGAACCACATCGATATTCAGCCGCTCCATCTCCTCCAACGATCGCTTCAAGTAGTGGGCCGAGGCCAGATCTGGCCAGAACACCGCTTTTCCGGCCTTATGGTATTTTTTGATGAACGATGCAACTTCCGGCAGGCATTTCGTGCTATAAATTTCTCCGTTCACAGCCAGTCCGGAGCGAAAGAAGAGCGGTTTTGACATCCCCTTCTCGCTGATTGTCAGCCACAGCAGTACCTTCTTGGGGAACTTGGTGTGTGAAATGTAATTCACCTCGGAGCTCACTTACTTCGTGGTGCAAGTAAAATACGACGTGCCCTGCCAGTAGATGCATTCCAGGGTGAGATAGATCTCGTCGTCCATCACAACCGCTGCGTCATTGTCTGCAGCTTCGAAACCATTGGACGCGACTTTCGCTTCCAGACATGTATGTTCATGTGCGCCAGGTACGTTGTCACTGTTTGCCGGTTGAACCGACCTCCCAGCCAGGTGCCCTCAGCGATGTAGCCATTTTTCCTTTGGTCTTCCTCTTCAGCATCCTTAGGAGCTTCTTGTCGCAAATTTTTTTGAATATGTTTGAATAGATATCGTAGGTTTGAATATCTCAAGAGGCTACAGTTACTACTGTTTATCTTAAGACTTTAACTCAAGGTTTTTAAACTTGAACATCCCAAGATAATCTGATAATGACTGGTGACTTTTTAGAAGATTCACCGAATGTGTTTCAAAGCATATCAACACCTTTCATAGGTATAAAGCTAATGTAATGATTGTAGATCCTATCTTCTGAACCCTACGGCAGAACATCCCAAGGTATCTAATTATATCTGTTGCAGAAGACTCACTTAAATTGCTCAAATTCATATTGTTACTTTGATTAGTTCGAAAGTCTCCAGTTTCAGCTGTAGATTTTCGGTTTTGAATTTCCAGGATGAGCTTGGATAACCTAAAAGATTTTCTCATAATGTCTGTTGGTCTTCAAGATGTGAATTGTTTCAACACACAGTGCTGGCTTTGCATAGCTATGAAAGCTTTTGTTGCAACTATAGATCCTACGTTCTATTCTCAAGGATAGTTTGGATAACCCTGACATGCCTTATGGCTTTTTAATGTTTGTTGACCTGAGTGAATATGTTTGAATACATATTGTAACTTTGTATTGCCAAAAAAATACTGTTACAACTCTAAATCTTAAGTTCCGAACGCCAGGACAGGTTGGTTAAACTAGAGGATCAGAAAATTGTAAAATATTGTCTGTTGACCTTCCAAAAGATTCATTAAATATGTTTGAATGCATATTGTCATCTTATAGAGCCCAAAGAACAACAGTATCAACTGTAGATTTTATGTTTTGAGCTTTAGGACAGTTTGGATAACCTAGAAAATTCCAAATTTGTCGCATTATGTCTATTGACCTTCTATTCAATGAATATTGTCAAATACATATTCTTCCTTTGCGTATTCCAAAACCTTCTGTAACAACTGTAGAGCTTATGTTCCGAACTCAAGGATAGTTGGGATGACCCCGATCATCCCAGTTTACCTCGTAATGATTGTTTACGTTCTGAAATATTCCCTAAAAATGGTTGAATACGTAGCGTTACTTTGTATAGCCCAAAAAGCTATAGTTACTACTGTAGTTCTGAACACAAGGATAGTTTTGATGACCTAGACCAACACGAAATTATCAAGTTATGGCCTTTCAAACGGTCCATTCAATATTTTTAGTACATATCATAATCTTATATGATCCTAAAAGCTATTGTCACATCTGTAGATCTGAAGTTTTGAACTCAAGTGCATTTTTGATAACCTATAAATATACAAAAATATTAAAACTTTATCACCACAAATGTTATAGTGCGTATGCATGTGTACCATATTAAAAACGCTTTAAATAAGCCATTTTTTTTCTTCCTAAACTTCTTCATGTTCAGGATGGTCTAGGTCGTCAATTAGGCCTTAAATTCATATGTTTTTTTTTTTTATATTTTAACTTTAATTTAACAAATTTGCCGAAGACAGTGAACACTTTTTTTCAATCCGTGATTTGATATATACATTTTTTTATGTGGCCGTATATGGCCCCTTATCCTTCAAGGGATTAATTTTTTTTTAAGACAAGGCGTAAAATTAATGAATTTTTCAATAGTATGTGGCCCATAGTCAAATTTTTTTCTATTGATGTTCATGCGTAGAAATATTACCGATCGCTGTTTGCAAAAAAAAATGAAAACCTTTGGGTGATGACTGAGATATTAACGCTAAAAATCTGACTACTTTTTGTGACGGTCACAATGCGATTTCTTTTAAATAACACCCCAGTAAAGAAAATAAAGACGCAGTCCTACGTCAAAAAGGAGTATCATTGAATCAAAACAAAAACGGAACTAGACTGTTGATATTTTTCCTGAGTGTATAGTAAAAACTTCCTCTCTTAGCTCAATTGGTAAAGGCGCGGATACACAGCAACACCTTGCTGGGTTCGATTCCCGCTCTGACCTAGGAATTTTTCCGTTAAGGAAAATTTCTCGTCTCCCTGGGCATAGGGTACGATTGTACTTGCCACACAATCATACACACAATGTAAAAATTGTACCTGGCATCGAAAACTCTTAATTAATAACTGTGGAAGTGCATTTAGAACACTAAGTTGAAAGCAAGCAATAAGCAAATTGTGAAAAAATATGCTTAAAACGGTAAGAAAGAAGAAACAAGATATTAAAAAACTCTAATTTTGACTGCTGAAGAGTTTTTTTCCATATAAACAATCCCGAAATAGAGCTGATTTCTTGCGTTCAGATATAAAGTGAATCGAGCTTTACTGGTCTTCGAAAAAGTTTGATTGATTGATATAAAAATAAATTATGTCCAACTTGTGTAAACACTGCACACTCCCTTTGTTAGTATACCAATAACCAAAAACAAACCTTTGTGTGTTTACCCTTAGAGTGTAATTTGAGTATTATTTAAAAACGAATAAAAATCATTAATTATAAATAGCTAAGTATAGAAGAATCCAGAAGATTGTTAAAAAACAAAGCTTAGCTTCAATCAGTGTATTAACTATTTATTAGCTTGGAACTTTTTCATTAGTTATCTATTATTTGGCCGATTTGCAATTGAGTTTTCTTATTAGATGTATGCAAAATGCATTGCCTATATATTTTAAGCACTTTGGTTTCTGAGTATTTTTTTTAAATTTTTTTATTAATTTTTCCACAGTTAAAAATGAATCCAACAATCGTGTAACATTTCAGCTCGTTAAACTTCAAAGGAAAGTAAGCATAAACAATGAAATTATTTCCATTCTTTCATACAAAAGACATGAATCAAACGATATCGCGCTAAAATTTGCATGAAATATTGAATGAATTTTTGCCTAGTTATCGCAACAAAAAATTAAACGGTTTTTATGCGCATTCAACAAAGCAGCCCTAACTCACTGACCCGTCAACGGTGATAGGCTTTCTCAATTAACCTTTCGCAAGGTAAACATTTCCACCCAACATTCGCTCAGTAGCATTCCGTCCAATAGGTCATGTCTGCTGATGCCCTCGGGTGATATTTCACGAGTATTTATTGATATGTTGGATTTCTTCTAGTGTGCTGTGGGCGGTGAAATCGTGAACCGAAACGAAAGAAAAGAAAAATCCCACGAACTGATGACAAGGGCCGGCCTAACCTTATTTTTTTTCTCAACTTGTAACACGCGCATTTGCTTCTATTTTTCGTGCCTTTCCCATTAGAAGGGTTCTCGGAAATGTTGAGACTTTGCGACAATCATGAATCAGAGGCGGTCACCGAAACGAAAGGCTTTGAAAGTTGGTTTCCGAAGGAATGGCCGGAAAGATCGAATTTTGAGCATGGTGTTACGTGGATGCGTGGTTTGGAGGGGAAGGAAAACAATTCGAAGACGGCTTTCACGAGTCACAAGTTTACGCCAGCGAATAATTCATCACCCCCACCGGCCCAGTTCAGGGTAGTTTAGTTTCAGTAAGTTTTCGCCGTCATTTATCTTATCTCACCAAGCAGATGCGGTTGGCAGATTTCTTTTCAACTTTTGTTTTTAAAGACTTGCCAGAACTTTGCCATGGAGTCAATGATAGGTTCTTTACATTTTTAAAATATTTTATCGTTTTTGTCATTAGGCGATTCGAACCTACCGCCTACCTGTTGGGCCCCAGTGAAGTCAATTAGTGTTCATATATATTTATACTTTTTTCCGTTCGAGAATTCTCATTTCACTTGATTACCGACTAAAAACGATCATAACCTACTCATGTGTTCTGTTCACGAACGCATCGTTCCTTGCACGTTAATTCAACTCCCCTCCTACCCCCTACCATCAATTAACGTTCTCGGATATGGGGCCATTCACGCTCATGCAGCTTTTGAGGTCAATTAAGCGTAATCCGTTACCCAATCGAGCCCCATAAATCAATATTAGCAGCGTCGTTTTGTCATGCACACTCTGGTGTGGCGTCAACGAAGGGTAAGGTGCCAATCATGGCTGAGGTAAAGACTTCACAGGGCAGCTCCAGTGAGGCGCACCGGAATCAATACCAATAAATGGAGCGATAATAAAGGCGGTCCTGCATGTGACCAGGCTAGGTCACCCTGTCGCGTTTCGGTCCGCTGGTTTCTAACGTAAATTGACTATGGTCGACGATGATTCTTCGGAAACTATTAATGCACAATCGCGGGAATGATTTATTCATCGGTGCAAGGAGGGTCGATCATAAGGTTTACAAATTCTACATATAGTCTTGTCAGGCAAAGCACAGCGTTTCGAGTCGGAGGAAGGGTTTGGTCAAGAAACAACTTTACTTTATCTCAATCATCTAAAACCATATTTATTTTGACATGCCACCTATGGGGCAAGTGGAAAATCAATTGGAGAATGTATGACGGATTCAGATCAAAATTAAAATGACAGTACACCTTGCCCCGTTTCTCAAATGGATTCTAACGAAAACAATTATAGACTAAAATTTTAATAAAACACCTTACTAATTTCAAATTTATTGAAAATTCTATTGGTCTGTTCCGATTAATTGCGAGCAGAGCATGAGCATGTGTTCAGCTGTAATAGATGATTCTTGGGACTAACAACACATCCTCAATGCGTAAAAACTAATCCTGTGATCTTAAATTTAGCCAATACTGCCCGATTTCCTAAATGTATGTTATATAAAGAAAGGGTAGGAATGAGTTGACGTGATTCTTGCTTCGTTGGAAGCCGAGGATTCCTCGGCATTTTCATGAGAAATCACTGGGATAAGGTCGGTATCGTGTTCGACAGAAATTTCTTTTTCCATCCCAAACTAATGTTTAATTCCGTTTACTGAACCGGAAAAGTAAAAAATCGAAAAGAAATTTCTGCAGCAGTATCCACCTGAAAAGAACGAAAATTAAAATTAAAATTTGTAAGGTTTCCAAGCAAGCTAATGGGAGCTGTCACTTCTACTTTCGGAAAAGTATTCTGCTCGATTATTCCGTAAGTGACGTTGACATTTCGTTCCATGCAGATCAGTTGTCAAAATTCCGCTTGGTAATATTGAACAAAATTCCGTAACCTCTTTACTTTTTGTAAACTTTTTGTAATACTCCACGAAGTGAGTTTTGAAGATGCACATATATATATATATATATATATATATATATATATATATATATATATATATATATATATATATATATATATATATATATATATATATATATATATATATATATGTATATATACTGTACTATATATCTATGTCTACAAAAATGGATTTCTGTCTGTCTGTCTGTCTGTCTGAACCTAATAGGCTCGAAAACTACTGAACCGATCAGCGTGAAATTTTGTATGGAAAAGGTTTTGGGGCCGGGAAAGGTTCTTATGATGGTTTGAGACCCCTCCCTTCTCTGGAAAGGGGGGCTCCCATACAAATGAAGCACAAATTTCTGCATAACTCGAGAATTGATCAAGCAAAGGAACCCAAATTAAGCATGCGGAAGTTTTTGGAGGCAATAAATGTTTAAATGGTAGTCAGAGACCCCTCCTCTCTCTAAATAGGGAGGCTCTCATACAAATGAAACAGAATTTTCTGCATACCTCAAGAACTAATCAAGCAAATGGAACCAAATTTTGCATGTGGGGTTTGTGGAGACAATTTTTTTTCTATGGTGGTTTGAGACCCCTCCCCTCTCCTAGGAGGGGTGCTGTCATACAAATGAAACTAAAATTTCTCCATAACTCTAGATCTAATAAAGCAAATGGAACCAAATTTGGCATGCAGGGATTTTAAAGGCAATGATTGTTTATACGATAGTATGAGACCCCTCCCTCTCTCTGGGAGGGTGGGGTGTCATATAAATGAAACAAAAGTTTCTATATATCTCGAGAACTAATCAAATGGAACCAAATTTGGCATGTAGAGATTTTTGAAGGCAAGAAATATTTCTAAGGTGACTCTTCATCCCTCCGCCCTCTGTAAGAGGGGGCTCTCATACAAATGAAACACACATTTGTGCATAACTCGAGAACTAATCAAGCATATGGAACCAAATTTGACATCTGAAGGTTTTTGGAGGACCAGAAATGTATCTATAGAGGTTTGAGACTCCTCTGTCATCTGGAATGGGCCAAAGGGGGGGGGGGGCTTCCATACAAATGAAACACAAATTTCTGAATAACTCGAGAACTTATCAAGTTAATGGAACCAAACTTGGCGTGTGGAGTTTTTCGAAGGCAAGAAATGTTTCTATTGTGGTTTGAGACCCCTCCGCCTTCCGAAAGGAGTGACTTCCATAAAAATGAAACATAATTTTTAGCATAACTCGAGAGCCAATGAAGCAAATGAAACCAAATTTGGCATGTTGAGGTTTTTGGAGACAAGAAATATTTCTATGGAAGTTCAATACCCCTCCCCATTTGAAAGGGGGGGGGTCCCATACAAATAAAAAGCAAATTTCTGCATAACTGGAGAACTAATCAAGTAAATCAAACCACTTTTAGCATATGGAGGTTTTTGGAGGGTAGATTTCTATATGCATAAAAATGAATTTCTGTCTGTCTGTTTGTTTGTCAGACCCTTATAGACTCGGAAAGTTCTGAACCGACCAACGTGAAAATTTATATGAAGGGGTTTTTGGGGCTGGAGAAGGTTCTTATGATTGTTTGAGACCCCTACTCTCTCAGGAAGGGAGGCTCTCATACAAATGAGACACAAATTACTTCATAACTCGAGAACTAAACAAGCAAATCGAATCAAATTTGGCATGTGGGGGGTTTTGAAGGTAAAAAAAAAACCATAAAGATGCCAGTTATATTAAATTTCCCTTCATTTAGTTGCAAGCGTAGCAGCGCACGCACCGGACGCAGCTATTATATGTATAACAATGAATTTCTGTCTGTCTGAACCTTATAGAATCGAAAACTACTGAACCGATCGGCGTGAAATTTTGCGTGGAGGGGTTTTTGGGGTCGTAGAAGGTTCTTATGATAGTCTGGAACCCCTCTCATATCTGGAAGGAGAGGGGGGGGGGGTTCCCATACAAATGAAACACACATTTCTGCATAACTCGAGAACTAATCAAGCAAAGGAAACCAAATTTAGCATGTGGGAGTTTTTGGAGACAAGATATGTTTCTATGGTTTCTTGAGACCCCGCCACCCTCTGGAAAGGGGGGCTCCCATACAAATGAAACACAAATTTCAAACAAACATGAGAACTATGCCTACTGCTATGCAAATTTGTATGCAGTATGGCCGGAAAATTTGTATGCAGTATGTCCGGATTTTTTATGCTGGGATTTTTGGAGTCGGTGAAGGTCCTTATGATGATTCGAGACTCCTCCCTCATCTGGAAGGGGGTGCTCCCACACCAATGAAACACAAATTGCCACATCACTCGAAAACTAATCAAGCAAATGGAACCAACTTTGGCATGCGGGGAGTTTTAGACAAGTTTTTTTCTAAGGTGGTTTGAGACCTCATCTCTCTGGTGGGAGCGGGGGATGGCCTCTCAAACAAACGAAACAGAAATTGGAACCAAACATGAGAATTATCCATGCAACTTAAACTCAAAATGTGTATTTCTAGGGTAGAAGCATGTACTGATAGAAGTTTGACCCCTGCTTAGCCAAGAATGGGGATGCTTGAGTTACTCTCAGTGCTACATTATGCACAAGAAGTTGATCAAAGGTTATGCAAGGGAAAATTACATTCAAACTGACAGGATACGGCTTCGTTTGATGATACATTTTTTTGTCAATGAAATGCTTCTACGCAGAAAGAAAGACCTATAGAAACTACCGATCCAAAAGTTTAATTAAAAACATAAATCTCGGTTTTTTTTCAGAAATTACATTAGTAAACGAAAATATTTTAACCAGATGCATTCACAAAAACAACATAAATGAGCAGGTTCTATTAAATTTTCATTCATTTGGTTGCATGCGTAGCAAGGCTCGCACCGGGTTCAGCTAGTATATATATATATATATATTTAAATATAAGTACCGATTTGAACCAACGTTGTGGATGCCATGTTGGCACTAGGAAAACAAGATTTTTAACTTCGATGTATAGCCGCATTCAATTGATTTATACCAATAGTATGCTATTGGGACCACTAAGAAAGTGTGAGAGTGATTTTTGATTGGGAAAACTAGGTTATTTAAGACGGTTGAGGGCTAATATGAACAAATTTAAACCAATAGTAAGGATACTTATGAAGCTACTCACAAAGTGTGATAGTGGGGTTTCATTGAGAAAACAAGGCTACATTAAATGGCACTTGATAGTCGACTTGGTTCGATTTATGTCTCTAGAAATAATGCTGAAGCACAAAACATGACGGCAGACAAAGTATTTTACATTATGCTTTAGAACCAATTTGGATACTGTTGGGGCCACTCACAAAAAGTGATGGGGATTTATTATGTGTGCAACTAAGTTCTCACTGTTTGTCAAAAGATGGCTCTAGCAGTAAGAGCTGGTCGAAAAGATCGATCTCATGTACTACCAGTGAGCTTGAAATGGTTCTAGCGATTGTTTGTTCACACTACTCAATGCCTTTATGGGATAGAAACTATTTCCAGCTGAAGTTTTTGAATTCACAACTTTCAGCACTTTCTTTCGCTATTTTTTGCTTCTTATAAGTCTTCAAGTTGTTGTGCTTCTTAATTTTTTACACCGTCCCAAATCACGAATCGACATCGATTTGATCCGCAGGATGGGGTAAACTACTTTTCGATTCAATTTTGGGTCAGCTGGACATTGTTGTCTTCCTCTTCTAAAGGGCGATACGGTCAAAATTTGGTCAATATCAACTTGACGTATTTCTTTCAATTTTGCATTTAAAAAACCTGAACACCCCTCATTTTGAAGGTGTGTGTGTGTGTAGAATGTTGTTCTTATTTTGATTTTGGAATTCACTTTTCAGTTGTCAAAATGCCGTCCAAGCAAGAAGAGCAGCGTATCAAAATTTTGCTCGCGCATCGCGAAAATCCGAGCTACTCGCACGTAAAGTTGGCAAAATCGCTAAAAGTTGCCAAATCAACCGTTACAAATGTAATTAAAGTGTTTTGGGAACGTTTGTCGACAGCCAGGAGGTCTGGATCGGGGGGAAATCGAAAACCGGATGCCGCTGAGACGACAAAGAGAGTTGCCGGTAGTTTCAAGCGAAACCCTAACCTATCTCTCCGAGATGCCGCAAATAAGCTGGGTGTATCGTCTACAACCGTGCATCAGAGCCAAAAACGAGCCGGACTATCGACTTACAAGAAGGTAGTGACTCCAAATCGCGATGCATAAACAAATTACGACGGCCAAAGCGCGATCCCGGAGGCTGTCACATGACGATGCTGACGAAGTTTGACTGCGTGGTAATGGACGACGAAACCTACGTCAAAGCCGACTACAAGCAGCTTCCGGGACAGGAGTTTTATACGGCAAAAGGAAGGGAAGGTAGCAGATATTTTCAAGCACACGAAACTGTCAAAGTTCGCAAAGAAATATCAGGTTTGGCAAGCCATCTGTACCTGTGGCTTGAAAAGCAGCATTTTCATAGCTTCCGGGACTGTCAACCAAGAAATTTACGTGAAAGAGTGTTTGAATAAACGTCTGCTGCCTTTCCTGAAGAAACACGGTTGTTCCGTACTGTTTTGGCCGGATTTGGCATCTTGCCATTACGGTAAAAAGGCCATGGAGTGGTACGCCGCCAACAACGTGCAGGTGGTTCCCGGCGATAAGAACCCTCCCAACACGCCAGAGCTCCGTCAATTGAGAAATACTGGCCTATTGTCAAGCGGAACCTAAAGAAGACCAAAAAACTGCTAAGGACGAGCAGCAGTTCAAGGCAAACTGGCTTTCTGCGGCGAAGAAGGTGCGACAAGGTGGCTGTACAAAATCTGATGGCAGGGGTCAAGCGTAAGGCCCGGTAATTCGATTGGAAAAGCGGAAGCCTCAACTGAATATTTTTCCAGAATTTTATACTAATTGAACTTGAAAAAGAAATTTAATTTGATTTTTTACAATAAACGATTTCACCGATTTACACGCGTTTTCCCTTGACCAAATTTTGACCGTATCACCCTTTGAGGTATT
>JASCZW010020477.1:0-12190 GCA_034211315.2 Aedes japonicus | reverse complement strand
CAGCCTCGAAATTTGATCGAATCTAACATGTGTATATTAACAAGCATCGTCATAGGTCATACCACTTGCTGATTCTAGCGTTGTTTGGAATGATTCAACATCACGTTTTTATTTTAACTTTCCGAAGAACAAATTCAAGCTCGAGTAGTCTTCTTTCGCAGACGTAATAATGGAACCTAGGTGCATGATCTGCATTCAGTGGGTGCATCGTTCCTCATGGCTCATGGCCATCGTGATGGAAGCTGATGGTCCATTGTGAATCACGTGCAATGCATGGACCAATGACCATTAAGCACCAAAACGCGCGGTCTTTTTTTTTCAGAGTGGCTCGTAGATCAATCTGAAGACGTGATGATGTGTGAGAAGATTTATTTGTTTTTCTCGCCTACGTGGTCTTATATTCGTTGTCTTGATGCATGTGCTGAACTAATATGGCCCCGGTGGAGTTCAGTCTGTAAAATAAGTCATGTTTGAAATACATTTCCTGGGACAATGGGTATTTTACTGTTCATCAATCTGAGATATGTAGACCTCAAAAATGGTTCGTCCGTTTCCCGTTTTGCTTATCTTGATCGTAACTCATCAAAGGCGGAGCGGAATAGACGGAAGCAAACCCTTAAAAACGGATGTATTCCTTCCCGTTGAACCTTGGGACAGTTCAATTGATTTGCTTAAATGCAATAGTAGGTAGGGTAGGTGTTGTTAAGCACAATGCTTAACCCCTTCGCATCAGTTAGTTTTATTGGATACTCGTTGAACTGATTACTTCTTGGGGCGCCTGAATACTTCTATGAGACTTATTGCATTAAATTAAACGTTTTGTTTCCTAGTTGTTCAGCATTAATGTTGTTTTTGCATTAATGTTGTTCACCATCATTATCTGTATCAAATTGATGTCATACAGGGTTGTCCCCATCTGTAAGATTGTTTCATGATTAATAGTAGATGAATAGAGAGCATACCACTTGCAGCATAATTATCGATTAGTTCCTACAGCGGTGAGAGTCTTCTATTTGAAATCACTCGGCAAGATTGATTTGCCTAAGACTTTCAACAATCAGTGGGGACTGGATTTGTAATTGAGATGAGTTATTGGACTTGTAGAAATTTTATTGATTAACTATGGCTCTCTTAAGTTCGTCAAAGGTACCCGCGTTTAAGGCCATGTTTGGCTGTCGTTTTACAAAATTAGGAAGCAAACACCATTGTTTACATTTCCTTCAATTTATTTATATCTCGAACGTCATCGGTCGCTGCAGTTGATTTAGCGAGTAAATATTAATAAAAACAACCAGCTTCGTGATTTTCGGCGGATGACTCACCTTCTTACGGGTCAGCAGTCTCTTAAGCTGGTCCGAAAAGCACCAACAAATCATTTTGTCCGTCTAAGGCTAAGCACGTGATCAACAGTGGATCATGTTCCATCAAGATTTTCTCGAGCGTTGATGTAGCCTGAATGGCATCTCAAAGCAACATGTTGGGTCACACATTGCTTAATGCTGATCACGCGTGGATCTAAATATTTGTGAAGGTTGACGTTTGACATATCTATCCGTTGCATTCCAAACAATAGGGCGATAAACGGTAGGAAGGCATAATCGTAAGACTCGGTATTAGCCATTCTAAATCTTGTATCCATGGCCTCCAACGTGAGGCATGTAAATGTCTAGCATAATATTTTCAAGTATATATGATTACTTACTATTCCGTTGTTTGTTTTAAGAGAAGCTCAAAGTTATGTGATTAAATATCCTGAGTAACGTGCACCATGAAGTATCTTATAGTTTGTATTGTAATTTGTTGCTAATCATATTGAGTATCCAGTCAGTTATCTGAAGTGAAGTGATCAATTTCTGAAATTTCAAAACATAGGGTAACGGGATGTAATGTTAGCCTAGCTCCTTGATTTGGCCTATATACCAAATATGTCATTATTTCTTAGATTATCAACAAAATCATTTTGCTATCAGCATGACCGATTTATTTCAAAGCAATTGAGACATAATTAATCAATTTATAGTAGCTTACTTCCGCGTAGTTTTCAATTTCCTTGGCTTTTTAGACACCATGGCTTTACTGGTTAAGCTGAACAGATTATCTATATGATCTTCAAATGATCTAAATTGGCCGAAATTGAACCTATAAACCGAATAATGCAGCCAAGATGTACAGAATATGGTTACATGTTATAAACTAATTGGTCACATTGGTAAAATAACAATAATTTAACAAGCAAACGGTAGACCCAATATTAGGGACATATATGTTTTCATGTTCCCCACTACGGCCTGTTGTATGAAAAAGTGTAGTAAAAATGTTGTTATTTGTAACATTTCACAATACAAATGTCTGAGTTCGCGTTGAATGTTGTTCATATAGCTCATCTTAACACTAAATTAGAGGAACAAAATTTGTGTAGAGTGAATATATAATGTTTTGATTGTCGAATGACCACTAAATCATATGTAAAAATCACTTAAGTGTTTCTTAGCAGTTTAAGTATAGTTTGATTTTGAAATTGTGTGTTAGGTAGAGCAAATACAGGTGGCAACGCGTTGAATCAGAAAATCAGAAAAAAAAATCGTACGTTGACAACATTTAACAACAAATCTATTGAATGGGATGAACTTGCATCCATGATTAGACCCAATTTGGTACCCATAGACCGACATTACATCCATATCCCTCGAAAGTTTCTAAATTTATAAAATGAGTTGTGTAGCTTTTCGTGAGAGATACTACCATATGGCTTATTAAACATACCTTAGGAAGTGTATAGCTAGTTAAATATTGTTTCCAGCTCAAATACCTTATGAGTTACAATGAAAAATGTAATCGATTGTTGCATATTAGGCTGAAACATACCCTATCAGAGTGACAATCTTAATCAACGCTGATGGTGTACAAAAGCAGATTTTCCAATTTCGCAAATTTCTGCGGAAATATGAAATGTCGACCAATTGATGCATGACGATATATTTGGTTACTAGAATTAGCTACCTATGGAGAGTTTTAGATAAAAATTATGTAAAATCGTTTTGCCACAGAAATTTTGCGAAGTTCGTTGGATGGAAAATGAACAAGTTGCTAGAAGAGCGCTACAAATGTTGCCTAATTTAAGAAGATTTGTGGACGAAGTCAGGAAGCAGGGAGAGAAAAAGCTGAAGTGATCCGAATTTTAAGAGGAGCTTTTCGTTAACATTTCGATCAGATGTATTTGCTGTTATGGTTGATTCGGTAGACGATAAGATGCTGGCACCAAAGCTAAATTTTTCCATCATGTCTGCATTAATGGTCGAGTCGTTCTCCAGACCTATGGTATCGTTTTTTTTACGATTTGAAATTTTTTAGACCTGGACGTCAATGCAAAATCATTAATTGAAAGAAAATTGACGGAGAGCAATCTTCTGCCAGCTCTATGGAAATAGGGTTCACCTCTAAATCGGTAATCAAGAAAGCGTGAGACTTTGCTAAAATTTCCGTCAAATACCGGCGATCTATTAAACTCCATTAACATACCCTTTAAGGTGAAGCGGGGGGCAGTCTTCTCTCCATATGAATTAGACGTTAGGTTAATTATCACTTTACGTTTTTGAGACTAAAAATCACAAACAACGCTCAAATTGCTAGCCAATGGATGCTCCAGTGGAGCAAACATTTTTTTGAAAATTTCACGCTTGAAATCCTAATAGGGTATGTGTCCCTTGACTCAGCCTATTATGCAACCATCGATCACATTTTTTATTATAACTCATATAGTTTTTGAGCTGTAAGCGAGATTCAACTAGTTATACATTTGCAAAGATAAGTTTGATAAGACATTTGGTAGTATGTATCACGAAAAGTTACACAACTCTTTTTATAAAGTCAGAAACATTCGAGGGATGTGGATTTAATGTCGGTTTATAGGCACCAAATTGGGTCTATTTATGGATCCAATTTCGTCCCATTTGATGGATTTACTACTACTGGCAGTCTTTGTTCGGTTTTTTTTTCTAATTTTATGAATTAAGGCATTGTAAGCTGTACTCGATTTACTTGATACAACATTTCACAAAACAAACTAGAGTAAAACTGCCTCGAAACACTTAAGCGATGTTCATATATGATTTATCAGCCATTCAATAATGAAAACATTATAATTCACTATACAATGATTTTGTTCCTTCGGTTTTTGTTTAGATGAGCCATTTGAATATAAACAACTGCAAAATCATGCATTTCCACGTGAAATTATACCAACAAGAATGTTTTTACTACGTTATTGATACAACAGGCCATAATTAGGAACATCCAAAAAAATATGTCCCTAACATTGGGTCTACGATTTTCTTGTAAAATCATTGTTATTTTAGCTATGTGAACATTTAGTTTGTAACGTGTAACTATTTTCTGCACATCCAGACTGCATTACTTGCTTTATTGATTCAATTAAGCCAAATTTAGATCACTTGAAGATCGTGTAGATCATCGGTTCAGCATAACCAGTGAAATCAAGATGCCCCAAAAGTTCAAGAAATCAAAAATTACGCGGAAGTGAACAACTTTTTGCTGATTAATATTGTCTCAATTGCTTCGGATTACATCGGTCATCCTATTAGCAACATGATTTTGTTGATTATCGCTAAATTTATGACACATTTGGTACATAGGCCGAATGAAGGAGCTAGGCTAACATTACATCCCCTTACCCTACTATTTGAAGTTTGTGCTCAGAAAACTTCGAAGTGACTGGGTTTTGATCTCGTATGCCTTTAAGGCGTTATGTCATCTACATAAACCCTGATGTTATACACAGAAAAAAATAATTAATTTCAACAAGCGTGTAAAATATCCCCTCGTTTAGATCCATGCTAAAGGAGGCGTAAAGAACGAAATTGTTTGCAACTTTTCATGTGCCATACAACAATATTGGCAATCTTTCATACAACAGGCTGGATTCAGGCGTTATCTGGCTTAAGTTTACATGAAATATCCCATTATTTTCTGGCAAATCTAGCATTCCCTTTATGTGCATTAGATAACGCAGAAAATTAATTTTTTTTTTATCTGTGTAGAAGTCGAGTCGATCGTCACTTTTATCGACAGATCTATTTTGCCATCACAGATGTCGAGACCGATCAAATTTTGTCGAGTTGGACGACTCAACCGACCGTTCGAAAACTAGTCACTGATTTGTCATATTTTGTTGAGTAAGAGTTTTTTTTTGTGATAAGCGTTTTTCATCGGTTAGGTTTAATTGGCTAAGCAAGGTAAGAAATACACTAAACCATTATTTTTTGCCGTTGAATTAACATAATAACAATTTACTTATAACAAAAAAACAAATCTAATAATTTAATAAACAAAACAAATTACCGTCAGTTCGAATGGCCCATCAAAATAATTAAAATTAAGCTGGATATCGCCACAGGCTTTTGTGGCGTGGAGCCAGCAGAACTAATGCTAAGTAGAAGTGGTAGCAATTTTTCCAAGAGCTCGAGAGACCACCAGTTCGCCTTGGGTCAGAATAACAAGAAGTAAATTTTATTTTCTCGTTTGAATGCTATTACAGGTATACCTCGATAATACGTACATCAACTTACTCACTTCAAATCGAAATTACATAAAAACTATTGACTGTATCTAAATTTTATTCAACCAAAAGAAAGGACAGAAGAGTGCTTTTTCTTTTGATTATATTAGATTTCCGATACAACCAGTAGTTTATAAATAATTGCGATTTGAAGTGAGAAAGTTGATGTACGTACTATCGAGGTATACCTGTACTTTTGCGATCCTAACAATGGCTCTCAAGCCTGGTCGGTTTCCACAATGAGACTCAGAACAACAATTAAAGTGACGAGCGATTGAAATAAATATTAGAGCTAAAACTTCTAAGCCCTAAGGAAATTTACCCTCGAGTTAAGTGGTTTTTGAAATTAACCCAGACTTCTAGAAGTATAGAAAAATAATACCCAGAACTTAGGGAACTTTCTAGAAAGTTCAGAAGAAGATTTCCCAGAGCTTCAGAAAGAGACTTCTTTGAAAAAATAAAACTTATTCGAAGTTCAGGTAGAAACTTCTCAGACGTATACGGAACATTTGGTAGACGTAGCAGGAATATTCCAAAAAAAAAATCAAGACCAATCAAAGTTTAAAATTCAAGATATTCCCCCGAAGTTCAAGATATAACCTCTTCGAATATTGGAAGAGGACTCCTCAGAGCTTTAGGAAGAAGTTTAAAGAAGAGGACTTCCTTGAAGTTTGGAAATTTTCAGTGGTTCTGGAGTTCTTCCCAGAAATTCAAGATGCAGAAGTTGAGGAAAACACTTCCTCGGAGTTCAGGAAGAAACTTACCAAAGAGGGCACTACCTATAAGCTCAAGATAGAAATTCTCAAAAAAATTAGGAATTCAGGAGAGGACTTACCAGAAGTGCCACAAGAAACTTCCCATTGATAGTTCCGTATAGGGTAACGGCAGGCTTTGAAATTGAAAGATATTAGATCATTGAAAAATACTTGAAAGTTTGAAAACGAGCGGAGAACATTAAACGGTAGTATCTGATCAGGCACATAACGCTTTACTAAGCTACCCAATGCTGGGTAGGCAAGCGGGAGGATACCTCCTTGACTGGTAAAAGGTTATGCAACCGATCGTGCTCTTATACTACCTATTGCTTTGATCTAGTTCTAGCGGTTTGTCCCTCTCCTAATACTGCCTAACGTGGGTGAGAAATTAACCTTTGAATGTTAAATGTTTAAAGAAATAATGTTGTCAATAGCTTCAGTATAGTCACTCATAAATTAGTTGGTGATAACTAGATAAACACTCCTCTTCTGAATTATCTTTGAAATTGATATCGACACTTCTTCACATATTAATTAATAACTTTCTCGAAAAATACTTCAATTCGCGACTTTAGAACATTGTCCCAGTGAGTGAAAAATGTATGTTCGCGCGCCACGAAAGGAGCATCTGCGCGCCACCTGTTTATCAACGCAACTAAACCAGCAGCACCAACCATATCGACTATCTCCAGTCATTGATCATGGCGCGCCCAGAAAAAAGTGTGTTCTCGCTCTAACCGGTACAACATAAAATGGAGGAACCCTCTATAAAAGGCGAACCGTCATCATTGTCATCAGTGATTCTTTTCAACAACACAATGGACAACACGCACAGAAGAGATTAAATCAAAAAAGAGAACGAAACTTTAAAAAAATGAACGCTGAAGTCAACTGTCGAATTCCATTGCCGACTCGTTCAGATTCAGTCGGTTTCTGTAATGTACAATTTTGCTCGACTCGACAGTGACAAGTGACTCGACTTCTATAATTTACCTCTATAACTTACATTAAGAACATAGTTAAAAAGCGTGTAGATAAAGACTATTTCAGCGCTGCATTTGCAAGAAGGGCTGCCATATTTGACAACATTGGTTGAAAAGGTGCTCATCCTGTTGCAAGAAAATGCAACGATAGAGCGAAGATTTTGATACCGCAGAGAATTGTCTATGAACTGTCAAAGACGTTGAAATAACGAAGCCTTTGATACGATATCCACGCAACGCTCGTGCATCATGTTGTTCTCGAAAACCTCGAGGCTGCTACCCGTCATTTGGCCAAAATGAAACAAGTAAGAATTTCAGATCGAAGTTTTCAGAAGTTTTCCTCGAAAATTAAAAAATATCAGTCGGCAAATCTAGGTAAAAATGCGAGAAAATTATTATGTGGCCACCCTGTAACAAGCTGAAGCTCTGCTATCTGGTTATCCAAACTAGTCTTTTCTGCGGCAATAAGAAGTGCGGTCTCTTGTCAAACTGCAAGCTTAACGGCCTGCAAAATCTTGTAGATAAATGCCGTGGATTCTCAAACAGAATTTTTTCACCAACCACAATGTTGATTGGTACAATAGATGTCGCAAAAATTTGACTGTCCAATAAGGAGTGTATCGAAAAGTAGTTATAAACTTCCAAATAATAAAATAGGCATGAAAACATGGTTAAAATTAACATACTATTTCAGTTTATTATAGCTTAACATGTTTACAAAAGATCCAAACGGAAAAACTAGTCATCATGTTCATTTCTGTAGAATGCCCGTACCTTTGATTTGACACCTGCCATCAAATTCTGCACAGTGACCTTTGTGCACTTCCTGGATGCCGCTGCCCAATTTTCTTAAAATCGGTCATGTTTTGGGACACTGTACCATCCTTCTTAAATATACGCTTGACTATTGCCCAATAGCGTTCGATCGGTCGCAACTGGGGACAGTTTGGTGGGTTGATGTCTTTTTCTACGAACTTGATGTTATTCTCCGTCAGCCACTGTAGAGTGGATTTGGCGTAATGTGCCGATGCCAAATCTGGCCAGAAGAGAGGAGGACTGGTGCTTTCTATACAATGGTAGCAACCTGTTCTTCAAACATTCCTTTTGATAAATCTCAGCTTTTATAGTTCCTTTTGTATAGAAAATTGAAGAACGCAAGCCACATGTGCAAATAGCTTGCCAAATGAGCACCTTCTGACCGAATTTCTCCATCGCAACAGTCGTATCTGCGGTTGGCACACGTTCCCCAACAGATTTAGTATAAAACTGCGGCCCCGGTAGCGTTCTTGAATCTTCTTTAACGTATGTTTCGTCATCCATCAAAATGCACTGGTCGACATTGTCCAAAATGCAGCTGTACAGCTTTCGAGCCCTGGTTTTGGCACGAGACTTTTTGTTCCGGAGTTTGTTTGGGCACTTTCTGCTTTTTGTACGTCTTCAAGTCATTCCTGCGCTTGATTCGTTGAATCATTCCGATGCTGGTCCTGAACTTCTTGGCTAGATCGCGAGTAGAGGCAGATTTGTTCCGTTGAATATAATCCACAACTTTTTGGTCCAAATCGGGGTTGCTGGAGCCGGGTTTCCGGCCACTTCTTGGTAAATCCTTGAGGGAGCACTCCTTACCAAACTTTTCGATGATGCGTTTTACACTTGCCGGGTGAACATTTACTCTTTTCGCAATCTGGTTGTAAGTAACACCCTTTTCGGTGCACGCAAGTGTGCAGAATTTTCTTTTAGTCTCAAATTCAATTCGCGACATTTTGAATACAACTTTATCAACGGAAATGAATGAACCGAATAATCATTTTTGACATGTAAACAAAGCAAATGGCGCTTACACGCTAAAAAATATATACAGTAGTTTATGCGTAATAGCGCATCGAATGTTTATAACTACTTTTCGATACACTCCTTATGGTACAATCGTCATTTGCAATTTTTTGTTTATATTCTGCGTGGTCACCACTGCCGTCATATCCGTATTTGACTGTAAAGAGTAGATTCTGCAATTCTTCATCTGAATTTTTTTTAAATATATTTTCTTGGGTCGAGAAGTGTTTGCAGTTTGATTTTCATATTGGTGTTAGTTATAGAAATTGAGTTTGTTTTCAAGATAGCACCTACGTTTAACCTCAAAGATTTTCTTGTATGTGGGTTACAGATTGGCGCTACGACTTGTGGCTTCCTGACGTCATTTTATGTTCTGAGCTACGGTGAGCTGAGTATCGCAAATTAATTAAGTGTGATTTAGTTGGCAGCCATCTTTTGGAAGAGCGTTTGATTAGTATCAACGGTATAAGCCAGCGACCATCATAGTTGCTAATGTGTGTAGAAAATGCATAAACTGGCAGGGCAAATATGACAGGTACAAAGAAGGAAAATGTACAATCAAACATGAACCATTTAAAATTCGTCCCTTTAAGGATGATCAACTTGATCTAAAGAGTTTGAGCCAGCGGTGGCTAAACAAGTTTCAGCTTTCCTTTCGTCACAGACTTTCAAACTTTTGTACAATTTTAAACACAGCTCGGAAATTTAACCCTTATGTGTTCGACAAAAAAAAAACACCTTTAAGTGATCGACAGGGTACCCGGGTACCCACTGAATTCAAATGGTTATAACTCTGGCTATTATTGACCGATTTCAATTCTTTTGGCACCGTTAGATTCAAAAACTCATTGGTTTTGGGGACATTTTGGAAAGTTCAATTAAATTTCCGGGAATGGAAGCAAAAATCTTTAGTATAATTCCTAGAAACTATTTCAATTCCATTGTGGGCCACATTCCGACATGTTCCTGCAACGGCCATTCTGTAACAGGTTCCCGTGGGGCATTGAGCGGCCATGAATATTTTTAGTAGAAAACCCTGGCAATATGGGTATCAAAATTCATGAAATTTTTCCAGAAGGATATTTCTCAACGTTTTGTGGCCATCTGATGAATTGTACTCGGACCGCTCATTCCGAAACAAGGGGGGGTCTCGAATGGCCAAGAACAATTTCAGTAGAAACCCCTGGCAATATGGGTATCAGAATTCATGAAATTTCTCCAATACGATATTTTTCAATGTTTTGGGGCTATCTGATGATTTGTACTTGGACCTGTGAATCCAGATTCTCGTGGGGCGTCGAGTGGCCATGAACGTTTTCAGTAGAAACCCCTGGCAATATGGGGTTCAAAATTCCTGAAATTTAACCAGAAAACTATTTAAAAACGTTGTGTCATCTGATAATTTGTCCTCGGAACGGTCATCTCGAAACAGGTTCCCATGAGGCCTCGATTGGCCATGAACAAAACTGGCCACAAAAGTTGAGAAATAGTCAATATTTCATGAGTTTTGATAACCACATTGTTAAGGTTTCCTTCGAAAATGTTCATGAACACTTGAGGCCCCACGGGAACCTGCTTCGGAATGACCGGCCCGAGGACAAATCATCAGATAACCACAAAACGTTGAGAAATATCCTACTGGAGAAATTTCATGAATTTTGATACCCATGTTGCCAGGGTTTTCTACTGAAAATGTTCATAGCCACTCCAGGCCCCACGAGAACCTGTTACAGAATGGCCGTTCCAGGAACAAGTTTCCATGTGGCCCACAATAGGTTAGAAATAGTTTCTAGGAATTATTCCAAACATTCTGACATACATTCCTGCAAATTCCAAAGATGTTCCGATATTGTGTCTCCGTACCGGAACAAAGCCCGGTAACCCGGTTTTACGGACACCAGATGTATTCAAATGGTCATTGCGTATAATGACTCTAAAGCGAATGAGTTTTGGAACCTTACGGTGCCAAAAGAATTAAAATCAGTCAATAAAAGCCAGAGTTATAATCATTTGAATTTGATGGGTACCCGGGTACCCTGTCGAGCACTTAGGTAAAAAATTGAAGTTCCCACCTTCGGCCCTCCTTGCTACTATACGAAATGTTTTGATACAAAAAGTTGCCTTCCAACTAGTATTAAGATGTCACCGAATTTCAGCTTCCTGGTTGAAAAATTATCTCTGAAAATACGTAATGTAAAACATGAAAAGGTATCCGGGTACCCTGTCGATCACATAAGGGCTAAACGGTCTCTATTCCGAAGCTCAAACATAAAGCAAGCTTATGCCAAGAGCAGCATTCCAAATAGACTTTTTGCCTATGGCGACTTTCACGAAATATTAGAACAAATGATTATAACGTTCATTACACATTGCTACGTCGTCCTACGTCACCTTTGCGTTCAATTGAGCTGCCACATGTTGTTTTCATTCCTCTTTTCCACTCTTTTTCCACATAATGCTTATTCAGTGACGTGCTCTCAGTGAGTCGTACTCCGTGATTCCTAATTAATATTTTGAAACCTGGTAAGTCAATCATCTCTAACATCCAACATAAAATACATTATTGCGCAAAATGCCCTCAACAGTTTTCGTGCAAAGGTGCGGTCCTAATAGGACGTTGGACCAGCATAAGGAAACTTTCGTGCAAGGCTTCATCTACGTTTCGGAGAT
Organism: Aedes japonicus; assembly: GCA_034211315.2. Taxonomy (NCBI): domain Eukaryota; kingdom Metazoa; phylum Arthropoda; class Insecta; order Diptera; family Culicidae; genus Aedes; species Aedes japonicus. The sequence goes on along the minus strand of JASCZW010020477.1, from coordinate 377 downwards.
ACTCTAAAGCAAGTTCGATTTTTTTTTTAATTTTCCGACAATCGCTGTTGAGAAATGAAATCTTACAAGATAAATTCATCGCAGCTCATCAAAACCGCTGCAATTGCTTCTCGATGTCACTACAAGGTGGAACAGCACTGAAAGGATACTTGAACGATATATACGTCTATAGAATGAACCAAAGTGATATCAATCAGAGCTCGGGTATCTGAACCCACTGAGTGACAAAGATGTGTAGAGTCTGTAAACACTTTTGATGCTTTGCAACCAAATTGTCATAAATTCAAGTAGTTTCTTCTGCTGCACCCGGAGGCACTCACTCTTCAGCAGGAACTGGAGAGTGTTATTGAGGGCTTATGCTGAAGCGTTCTTGGCGG
>JASCZW010020476.1:0-12201 GCA_034211315.2 Aedes japonicus | reverse complement strand
ATATATTACTTGTTTTTCATCGGAAAAAGATTACAATGCAATGGAAAAGAAAATAAAGAACCGTTGTACTCCTGTAAAACAAATCTCTGGGACACAATCGTTTCATTACTTTTGAGCCACAAAATGAAAATTACATTATCGTGAAACGGTTTTCGTTTTCAGATGAAGAAAAGTGCGTTAAATTGTAAGAATTTTGCTATGTAATTTTTTTTTGATGAATTATTTATGACATAAAAATAATTAAATAATCAAATTATATGCTGAGTTTTAATTGAAGGTAATCTGAGAAAACCCTTGCTTGTAGTCTAAAGCTTTGAGATTTGAGCTCCAATTCCTCAATATAGCGGAGCCTGGTCCAATCCTGACCCTGTGGCCAATTCTGACCTCCTAAGATTCTCTCAGACAGCGCTGGTAGCCAAATTTTTAATAATACCAATGGAAAGCTTTCATTACACAAAGAATTTCAACGTAGAATGCATTGGTCGGAGAAATTGTGTTTTTTGGACTTCAAAATTTGACAAAATTTGAGAAAAAATGTTCTACACCCTAAAAAAATTTGTATTCTAGTTTCGGTTCGGTTCACTCAAAATGACCCTAATGTGGAATAATTCAAAATATGAGTTAAGTTTACTCAGTCGTGGTTTACGCTACAACTCAAATTCGGCATGAGTGCCTCTGCAATCCTTATGAGCACTCATGCTGAATTTGGACGCTAACGGACCATTGTGGCTCCAGTTATAGCGTAAACCATGGCTGAGTAAACCCTAGCAATGTTGGTCTCTGCTTTTAAACAATTTGAGGCTGATTTATAGTTCTTACATTTAATGGGGTCAGAATTGGACCAGCCTCCCCTACTTTTGATGGGTACATTACTTCACAAATAAAACTAGATTTGTAAACATGGTTATCATGAATTTATTAGGAATAAGTTTGATAACTTCAATGAAATGATTCCCGCAGTTATTTTGAAGTGATGGAAAATGATGCTCCTTCCATGTGTGCATAGGCAAAAAACTTGAAATATTCAAAAAATTTAACACAAAAACGGCTCGATGAACATTTGAGATATTTTGATGTTATTTTAAAAATGTTTGAATTTTAATTAAAAAATATAAAAATAAATAGTCGTTGTGGTCCAACATTTCGAAAATCATAAAAAACAAATATATTGACCATTTTAGCAAATTTGAGAACATTAATTATTTTAACACATATTTTTAATAAAAAACAAAAAGTAATAATCTCTCTATTTATAAAAAAATATTGAAAATCGATTCAGCCATGGTTTTTCAAATATAAAAAATTTCGAAAAATATCGATTTTTCTGGTAACCCTATATCGAACATGGTCACCCAAATAAAAAAAATAAAAAAATACGGGTCTTATTATTTTCGATGAAGAACATACCAAGCGATTTTGAGCAGAATCGGACAACTTTTTTTCAACTCTATTCTTTTCCCGTGGAATCCTTTGTATATATATATATATATATATATATACCTATGATATCAGGTTATATATATATATATATATATATATATATATATATATATATATATATATATATATATATATATATATATATATATATATATATATATATATATATATATATATATATATATATATATATATATATATTATGCATTATAAAATTAAATGAACATTCACACATACATACACATGTATACATACACAAACATACAGATACACTCAGTAGCAAAAAAAAAACAAAAGCCGAGCAAAACCCTGCCCCCAAAACCACGCTGTTCAACCTCCTGTCTCCCCGCCAACCATCAATACTTCCAAATGAAAATCTGACAATTTAATAACTAATGTATAGACCTTATGCGATCAAAACCTCATGCCGACAAAACCTACAGACCCGAAGCTATCACAACATATGTGAAAAAAGCCATCCCTGGACACAGCAACCCCAAAAATCCGCACCCCTGTGAAGGACCCAGGTAGCACACTAAAAACCTCTCCACAGCCTACAAAAATACAGAAAACAATGCGGACAAAACCCGAACTACCTCCACAAAGTGGTCTGGACCACAGCTGGCGTCAAAGTTGACACACCAACACGAGCACCTCCCCCCCTCACCCGATACTGACCCCGCCGAAACATCGGTGCAAAAAAAAAAAAAAAAAAAAAGCCGAGGTGAATTCATCTTATTAATACACATGATTTGTTACGCGTGAAATATCCCAAACAACTAGTGTAACCCACGAAGAACTTTGAAAATATGGCATTCAGTATGAATTGGTTTGTGAAAACTACGTATACAGTGTTATACAGTATTATTAATAAAATTCACCTCGGCTTCCTCCCCGCACCGACACCTCAGCAAGGTCAGCATCGGGTGAAAAAGGGAAATGCCCACGCTGGTACGTCAACCCCGACGCAGCTGCAGTCCAAACCACCCTATGGAAACAGTTCAAATCCCGCCCACACAATCCTCTGTACCCCTACAAGCCCCGAAGAAACCTCCAATATGCCACCCAAACCCCTCACAGAAACACGGACCCCTGAAATCTTCACGTCCAAAAATGACTCCCCTCACACATGCCACGACAACCTCAAATCTATAAACCCTATCAACATGAAACCCTGATCACACCAGGTTCACACATTTTGCATAATGCTGTCAAACCTTCATCCAAAAACACTGACAATTGACAAAGTTACAGGAGGCTGAACATGGAGTCTTCCGCCAACAAAACCCGCTCGGCCTCTCCCATGCCACTGAGTGTACATACACATACATATACATACATATCGAAACAAAAAATATTGGAATGGGATCACAATAGGAGAAAATTGGAAAGACGCTTGCCAGGTTTCCAGAACATTCCATTGCATGTGGTTGTAACATCGAAGCAATCTCAGACTTGCAGGCCCGCGTATCCCTCAGACTTAACATTTTGTCCTTAAGCGAGATGGTCGACTACACCCAAATATAAAAAGTAAGATTTGATGCAATTCCTCATGATTTTGTTTCATTTCTCGTAATGGATCGTAACTTGGAGAAAATATTATGCAACATATGGTTAGTCAATAAAAGCAACACATCAATTTGCTTTGAAAAATTAATTGTGTGAGTGAGGTTGTGCAGTTTATTAGTGTTGAATACTAGATTCAAGTTCAATGGTTCACACAAAAAATCGATCACGATACACAACCGAGTCTCGAACCGAGGCCGCCTGCGTCATGGCTCTAGATCGTCACCACTCAGCAACATTCACAAGATTAACTAGATGGAATAAAAGCCCAACAGTTGCTTCGATTGTCGAGACTCGGCGATACAGCAACGAAGCAAATGTCTTTCACACACACTTGCATGGCTTCGTTTATTTCATTAAGAAGGGCAAACTTGAAGAGAGGGAGATCGGGGTGTGATGGCGATAGAAAGTAAAAATAGAGCACTTGACAGCGGAATACCAACAGTGGCCAATAGCGTTGCGGCATCCTATGGTGTTGTCTCACCCAATATTGAAAAGTTGTGACTGTTGAACAAAGACCCAACGGTTTGCTTCGACTGTCGAGGCACTAAGCACTCAACAATACATTTGCTTTGTGAAATCTGCTGTGCTGCCAACCGCTTGAACACACTTGCATGGCTTACGTATTATACCATAAAACGCGATTGTGGATCATGATGGAGCAAAATTGCCTTTTCTGAACATTCCATTGCTGTGATTTCTTAAGATCTGATTGCAACCAGATTGCAAGTCTGCATTTTTCCAGCCAACACTTTCTTAAGCTGATGGGTGACATGAACGCTCCACGACCATTAACCAAACATCTCCGAGTGACGCGGGTGAACTCGAGCTCCTCCTGTCACCGCAAGGCTGTACGTTCGGGGTTCCGTCTGCACCGGGGACACTTTGTTTTTACACCAGTCGAAAGCTTCGTGTTGGACCGCAATCAACTCTTTAGTGACCGAATCATTATCAAGATGAAAAGTTCAACACTACACAATAATTTCCACTAAATATCTAATTTTCTCGAAAATTTGCAGATAAAACAAGCAGCGAAGCACAAACATGTCAGTCTCGGAGCGCGACCTACTTCGATCCTCTATCAGAACATGCTGCTTACCCGAGAAATACACATTTTGTGTTTTAGTTGCCCATATTTGGTTGAAATTTTGATATCATTTGAATGAAAGCCCCCTTCCTCCAGAGGGAGGAGGGATCTCAAAACCCTTGAAAAAATCCTGCCTCCTAAAACCCCCACATGCCAAATTTGATTCCATTTGCTTTATTAGTTCTTGAGTTATGCAAAAATTAGTGTTTCATTACCCCCCCCCCCCTTTTCCAGAGGGAAGAAGAGTATCGAAGCATCATAAGAACCCTTCTGGCCCCCAAAAACCCATGCATACAAATTTGCATATCAGTAGGGATAGTTCTCATGTTTGGTTGAAATTTGTATTTCGTTTGTAAAAACTTGCCCATGCCAAATTTGGTTCCACTTGCTTGATTAGTTCTCGAGTTTTTTCAGATGCATGGGAGCCCCCTCTTCCAAAGAGAGGAGGGGTTTCAAACCACCATAGAATATTATTTTGCATTAAAAAACCTCCACCTGTCAAGTTTGGTTCCATTTTCTTAATCATTTCTAGAATTATGCAAAAATTTGTAAGTCATTTGCATGCAACCCCCCTTTTTTTCAGAGGGCGGAGCTGTTTTAAACCACCATAAAAACATATTTATTTCGCTGGCTCCATTTGCTCGATTAGTTCTCGATTAATGCCGAAATTTGTGATTTATTCGTACCTGAACTTCCCTTTCCTTGATCGCTTCACTTACCACAGTTCATCCATGATCTAAAAATAACCTGCCTCACTAACACAACTATCCTTCCCTTGGCAATTGTAGAGTTGCAATGGTGATCACGGTCTCTAATAGCAACGATTGTCAAACAAATCGTTCTTCTTCCCCACTCCCCAAAGACCGTGAGGACGTGGCCGGCGCCGGTACTGATCTATAAATAGAATTAGTGAACTTGTACATTGAAGATGTAAAGCTACTCCCAAGCTCCATCTATGTGGTTTTCTGAGCAATTACACTAGTTCTGATCAGTAAAGTATCGTAGCAACTACGATATTGCACGGTCTTTTTTTTTAAGTGGCCATATTCAAATCTCTTCCATATCCTGGATTGGGACATATCAAACTTCATGATTGTGCATGATTTTTGACATGTTAGAATTGTCATCACCTCCACTCTACTATAATGACTCAAAGCTTCGGAAAATTATGGAAGAAATAAAATTTGTGTCAGAAGATAATGAAAAAAGAATAAGAAGAAAGACTTCAGTACAGAATACTTTTCTTTCAAAACATGAGCATACATCTCTTGGTTGACGATTTTTGGGTCATAAATGGCATTTGAAGCAAGACTGGTCCAAAGTATGCGCCAAACAGCGGGCTCGTAGGCTATAGGAAAAAGCTACTGAAAAAGCCAAACGCACCAGAAAACGTAAAAAATCAACAAATAACCCACATCAGACGTCCAGACTGACAGCAAACCCAAACTTCCAAGGAAATGAAAAGCACACAAAAAAAATTGACCAAGAACTTCTGGTTACTGCAAAAGTGCAATTCGCCTTCCCACCAACGCCCACACACCACCCAATTGCAGCCCTCTCAGTATCAAAATTTAAAAAAACCTCAAAAAAGGTGAAACAATCAACCCATATCGAGCAAAATCTAAAATACCGACGCATCGGGAATCAAACTCTACACCTGGCCGGTCATTTTACACTATGCGCCCACAGCCCAGCGATAGCATGACGTAACAATCAGCTGTTTCAATGCATCCACCTATGATCACCGAACAACCATCATCAGACGGAATTGAACATCCACCACTTTTGGACCCAATGCGGCCGCCTATAGTCAGACGACCAACGCTATCTGAAGGCGCGGCTACAGGACCCTAAAATGACTTAGTGCGGACCTACCGTTTATTTCTGCATGACTTCGGTATGCATTCGCGGAGTCACAAAAATTAGTGCAACATTAATGCTAGCAGCCGAAGGACTACCAACAGACATAAAATTCTTGCGTAAAATTTTCCTGGACGTCCATGCAGAACTAGGAATCCCACGCAATGACGCTTTGATAGACCTTCAATCACATCGAGCGTTCCTGTCTAGTGAACGTACAGAACGAATGCAGCGTAGTAGGGAGGCCACCCTGAAATTTTATAACCCTCAAAATTTTCGGAAACACTAAATTGCAATCGCAGCCAAAATGAAAGAAATTCATCAAATATTCTAGCTTATTCTTTCAACGTTATTCTGGCAACCAAAACAAGCTTGGATGAAAGTGTCAAAAGCGATGAAATTTTTGGAAATAACTTTAATGTATTCTGCCATGACCGTAATTTGCAACATAGCAATAAAAAGTCTGGAGGTGGAGTTCTCATTGCCATCAATGCAGAATTTACTTCTCAAGCACTAAAAACTATCAAGCACAATTTGAGCATGTCTGGGTTAACGCACTCATTTCTGATGAAACACACAGTTTTGCATCTGTGTATTTCCCACTCAAACATGCCAATAAACAATCTTTCGAATTATTTTTCAAAATGTCGAAATTATCATGTCAAATATGGAACCGGAAAACACTGTATATGGTAACTTTAATCAACAGAATGCGAACCTGACATCTAAAATGAATCAATTCTACTCCCAACATAATAAGTATGGAAGGAAATGTCAACACTGATTTAGGCAAATTTCATTCAATTATTCAGTACCTTATTTAAGGAACTGTACCAATTAAAAGAAGCAGGCGAACTCAAAGCAATAAATTACCAGTAGGGTTAAATTTATATTTAAAGCATTTAAGGAACAAAATGAAAACTCTAGCACAAATTTGCAAAATTATTATGTTTTATGCAACCGTGACTGTGACTTCTTTGTATCCATTCCTGAATTTTCCAACCCTATGTCGTAATTCAATTACCTCCTCACGAAATTCTCAAAGCACTAAAATACTTGGATGCTTCTAAGGTACCAGGTCCAGACAGTTTTGCATCCGTATTTTAAAATGATCCTTTCAGACAAACTTGCCCTTTCTTTAGAACCATAATCGGGGGTCAAATTGAATGGTGGGGCGAAATTGAACAATCCAACCAGTGATATTACAGACAAATTTTTGAGGCTTGTTTTAATGACCATAATGACCATAAGTGATGTATTCACGTACAATGTAAAGTAATGTGTTGTACTCCATTGTTGTGCATATAAAGAAACACTATTTTCGTATAGCTCAAAACAAAACGGCTAGAAATAACTTACCTTGGAACAATGTATAGTTAACTTCACAAATGAACAGTAAAATATAGATAACAAATACCAAACATTGTTGAAAATTGCAATTTTTATTAATCCTCATAAAACGTAATTCTATCACCATTGAAGCCGAGGCAACTTCAAGTCTAGGCGGGACAACATCACTCCAGGTCAACAATGCGCTTCTGTCAAACTTCAAGGAGAAAAATGCAAGCGAGAAAGCTTAGGGGCTGTAAACATCTTGCGTTATTAGTAATTAGCCCATATTGTGAATTTAAAAAATATATAATTCACGAAATAGCTGTTTGCTGCTGGTGTTCAATTTCGCCCCCTTTGAATATTTTTAAAATTAGTGTAAGAAAGTACATTATAAAGTAATAATCACAATTAACTGTTCACAATTTGTATTGATTGTGTTCCACTTGCCACAGTACTGGTTTTAAAAATGATGCCGACCGAAAAGTTTGGCTCTATGATATCAGACATCCGCAACCGTGGAATTGCCATTACCTCTTGCATTCCAACACTTTTTGAATCGCTCGTAAATGAACATACTTTTCAGCAAGTAAAAAATCAAATTACAAGCACACAACACGGCTTTTTTAAAGATCGCTCAACTACTTCTAATCTTCTTGAATTTGTAACTTTTATTTTGAATGCAATGGACAATGACCAGCACGTAGAAGCCCATTAAACTGACTTCAGTTAAGCATTTGATTGAATCGACATGCAGAAAAATGGAAACACCTCGTACGAAAATATTTTGAGGAATCCAAAAAGTCGAAACATGCAAAATAGTAAGGGCTAAGGCATTATTGTATGTTTCTCTTTAAATGCATGGTCAGCTTAAAGCTGCATAGAGGTTGACTGAAGAAATGACTAACAGAGTATGTAGAAAACTTCATGAGAGACGAGTCAAAGCAAAATAATAAAAAACATAATCATATATACCAACTTATGTGTTACGATATGTTTAAACTAGATGAAACCATTATTAGGGGAAAGGCTTGTAAGATGGAACACGATCCGTTTCTTGCTCGTAACATGTATGATTTTTATTTTTTCACGGATCCAAAGACATCTTTCGAAAGAGAAACTAACATGCTCCAACTTTGCTCAAGAAACTGATTATTTAAAGCCTATTTATTCTCTATTAAAATTATGGCCTATTTTCGAAATCAATCGAAAATTGCAATTTCAAAAAATGGCTTTTAAGATGGAACACCCAGATAATCCACATATACACTGAAATAATGATGTAAAATCGCGTGATTTCAGAAATTTATTAAAATTTATTGAATAAAGCTTGTATTCAGAGCTAAGAACCTGAAAATGAAAATGTATTTATAATTGAAATAAGATGAGAATTTGGAAGAAAAACAAAAGAAGTGCGAAGGTGACTCACTCACTTTCGAATTTCATTTTTTTTTAGGTTTTTTGGCGGCTAGCATCTTCGGCGTGGTTTCGCGGGATTTAGCCTTACGCTTTTCAGCGGACACCAACTTCTTTTCCTTAGCTGCTTCGCGTTTCGCATCACGCTCTATTAGTGCCGAAACACTTTCTGGAGATGTGAGCACCGTCGATTTTTGAGGTTTCGGTCCCCGATTTGTTTTTTTTTCGGCGTCTTTGCCGTCCGAAGAGGACCAATCGATATGAGCAATGCCGCATATCTTTGAGCGTCTGAGGTAGAAGCAACCGAAGTAGAAGCACGAGAAGTTGATGCAACTGAGGTGGAATCAATCTAAGTAGATGCACGAGAAGTTGATGCAGCTGAGGTAGAAGCAATAGGAAAATATTGCTTTAGCAACGACTTTTCGATGAAAATTCAATAGTTTCATTAGCAGCAACGTCAAGAGCATCTGTATCAACAACGATCCTGCGCTGCTCTTCTTGGTCGTATTGTTCTTCGACAGCGGCGGCGACTTGATTCTCTTCGTCTTCACCTAGTAAAATAAAGTCGCTGTCGCCGAATATAGCCGGGTTGAACGGGCTGATCCCAGTGTTTTTGAAACCGGAAACGATATTCTCAGCGGTTGCACCTCTCAGAAGAGCAGCACGAACAAGCATTGGGATGTGCATGATATCGAGAGCACGACCAGGATTTCGCGCATCCATGAGTTATGCTGGATGGTATATGCTCCTTTAACTGGCTTGAACACATAGCCATCGAGCGGTTACATGCGATGGCTACAATGCGGCGGAAATGAAAGAATGGTGACGCCATGCTCACGAGCTAGATCAATAGCAGCGATGGACAGATGCGACGAGTGGTTGTCCAAAAGCAACAAGGTCGGTGCTTCAATTGATGATCGGCTGTATTTGATAAAATGATGCATGAACTTACCAAATTCGTCTTGCTGCATCCATCCGCTGCCATTTGCGTAGCCAACCGATTCCTTACTCGCATATTCCATGTAGGTCAGACTAATTTTTTTGCGACGGAAGATATAAAATAGTGGAATTGAATTTCCCGAAGCACTAACCGCGAGAGCCAACGTCATCAATGAGCCGCACTCGGCCGATGTTATTTGGCCGACGCGCTTCAGCCCTTGCAAGAATAATATTTTGCCAATCTTGTTTGAGACGCTTGTGAACCCGGTCTCGTCCATATTCCAAATGTCGGTCGGCCCGAAGGATGTTTCATCAAAAACAGTATCCAGATTACGAAAAAAAAAGTCGACGTTCTCTCGGCAAAAAGCTTTAACGCGATTTAAGCTGGTTTGTTGTGCGTGCGCAATGAAACATGTTTATGGCGAAGCATAAACCCATAGTACCATTGACGACCGGCTAGCTTCTCAGCTTCCCAATTCTTCGGTACGACGCCTTTTTCATTTTTCACTGCAAATTCATATGCCAGCTGCTTTAACTCATAAATGCTGATTCCGTAGTAATGCTGACTACAGCGAATTATGTATTTAGTCAGCTCGGTTTCCTGTTCCTTATTGAAAACCTTAAAAGCAAAACACAAAAGAATGCATTAAAATCATAGAAATAAAAACTTTAAGAAGTAAAAAAGAATATAAAAAGAGCAAACCGAATGCGCGAGACCAGTGTTGGAATATGATCCAATGCGGCGAACGATCTCCAATAATTGATCATTGGGAACTGCAGAAATATCGGGAACTTTGGCATGAAATTTGGCAACGTGGCGGTGGAAAGATGTTAGCTTGAGATTGTTGAACGCAGCGGCAGTTCTCATCGAAACTTTGTTGATGTTGACGCTCTTTATAGCATCCAGCAATGCTTCATGGTCGATGACACCACGCTGAGTTTTTCTCGAATGATGGGAGGCCATATCAAATTTCTAAAAAGATGCTATATCCACAACATTATTCTATACACACTTTATTGTTGATTCCATGGCATTTCCAAACATAAAAAATATCATTCATATGTTTTAAAACGAAATAAAATGTGTTCCATCTTACAAGCCTAACAGTGTTCCTTCTTACTAACATGACGCCATAAACACAAAACATAAAAAAATTGTTTCACTTTACTATTTGTTTGGAAATGCCTTTGGATCATAAAAAAAACACCAAAAATGCTAGCCAACACAAATGTTTATCTTTAAATATCGGTAGGAAATTTCCACTTATTAAGCACAAGAAATAATTGCTGTTTTAATTATGCAATCACTTTCGAACAATGAAACCTGGAAGAGCTAAATAGAATGAGTGTAGTCACTCCAAACGCAAATGAAAATTGAAGAATGGTAAAAAAAAATGAGGTTAACAATTGACAGCGCGATTGTGTTGTCGCTGTGAATGTCAAAAGTGGCACTGTTCCATCTTACAAGCCTTTCCTCTAACTGTAGAAATGCATTTAGAACACCAAGTTGAGAGCAAGCAATAAGCGAATTGCGTAAGTGAATTGCGAAACCTCGCTAGGTTGCTCTTTCATCAAATTGTGCACGCTACCGAAAGGTTAGAATTATACAATGAATGTGTAACTCACTTAGTTGTTGAACATCATGGAATATCATGAATGCTTAAGAAATGGGTTATTTTTATAGTGCGTATGGCTATGAAAATAATTGTTCATTCCATCCGGTACTTATGCTACTCAATATTAGAATAGTAGTAGAGCTGTAAAATAATAAATAATTTGTATAGTCCCCATGAGGTGTTAAAGCTATCCGCATTGTCGAACACAACCCGATTGTCAGTGATTCTTTGTCACATTATACAAAAAAATAGAACAATCTTACAAGTCGTTTTACTTGGGAAGCCCTTCTACGCAACAATTCACCCACAACCCCCCACTCCCCCATCATTTTTTCGCAACAGCTTATAATTTACTAAAACTACCACCAAAGCTCAGCAGCGAGAATGACACAAAACAACTGAACATCCACAAGAGCCAGCTACGGCGGAATTGAAAAAAAGGCGCAGTTTAAGTAAAACGTGAAGCTGCTCAGAGCGCTGAATAATTATACTTCTTCCGAAACCGACTAACTTCCCGAATAAAAAAATCTCATCGATTTACAATTGAATGTATTGTAACCATACAATAGAATCTATAGTATGTGCAATTAATATTATTGTTCACAACTATAAGATGACAATAGGAGTTATTGTTACCACAATATAATGTAATGTAAACAGAGACATCGAAAATAGAAAAGGGGGTTGTTATGTATCTTAACTATAAAAAAAAAAATATTTCTCGAACAAATTTGAACCAATTACTATTAATTGTATTGTTTCACAATTGTTGAAAATCTAAGATAATGTAGAGAGTTGTAGATCTATTGTAATGACAATATGCATTTTTCCTCTATCTGATTAATGAAAAATAAGATTCATGGTCGGAAATAGATTTATATGTTATTTTATATTATTGTATTGTAACTGTATGGTTATTTTTATCCGGGTTAAGCTGCGTAACCCATC
>JASCZW010020475.1:0-12197 GCA_034211315.2 Aedes japonicus | reverse complement strand
AGGTCAAAAAGCTTTTCACCTCTGCTATTGTTTCCGGCCTCCTAAAGTATTTTTAATGCACTTGCTTTCTAGAGAACCTAACGGATTAGCTCTTGAAAACACCCTTGGAATCGTTGTTGATTTTCACGTTGTGTTCTACCAAACAGGCCATCACAGCATCGGGTTTTCGTCATGTTCTTCTTGAGTTGTCCCGATGAGGATGTCGTCCAAATAGTTTTTCACGCCCTTGCAGTTCACGAGTATCTTTCTTTGTAAAACTTCTTGGAAAATATCCGGTGCGTTACATAATCCAAATGGCAATCCGACGCGACCGAAACATCCCGAACTCTGTACAGAAGTTTGTGAAATGGCGGCTTTTCTCATGAAGCTCAATGTGAAAGAACTTATTGCTCATATATTTTGTCGAAAACCACTGTGCTTCGTCTTGGTCTGCCAAAATCTTCTCTATACAAGGCATGGCAAATCGAGATCTTTGTCTATAACTAAAGCTTGCTTCAGATAGAATTGGAACAAAAACAATTGCCTGTATTTCAGTTATTATTATTGAATTCAGATCTTTTCTTATACAAATGTAGCGTTTTCTTCATACTTTTAAGAAAAAATACGGATAAAATTATTCGTCATGGACTTCGAAGGAATTCTCGAATTTTTCACCATGTAACACGGCTCATTAGGCGGCGCACACCTTCTTCGTCCATCGTTTTAGCTTATCTTGTTCCACTGGGTCTTCATCTGTTTGATGTCTTTGACAACCTTTCCCTTGCCTTGATCTCCTCTTCATGGTTGCCCAGTATTTCTCAATAGGGCGGAACTGGGGCAGTTGGGTGGGTTAAGGTTTTTCAGGATCAACCCTGGACCCGCTTTCTCTGCATACCATTCTTGAACGGTGTAATGACACCTTGCCAAATCTGGCCAAAACATTACGGGATGGTCGTGGGATCGAATGAACGGCAAAATTCGTTTTTGGAGACACTCTTTTTGGTATACCCAACAAACATCGGTGTTGAATTAGAGCTTGTTCAAGCAAATTTGGAGAAGCTATTCAGCTGTTTCTTCTAGAATAGCTGAATAACTTCTCCAAATTTGTTTGAACAAGCTCTAATTCAACGCCGATGTTTGTTGAATTGTCCGACGTCATTGTCTTATTTGTAACGAAAGCTTTCGTTTTTTGCCACAGCTGCAAATGCCCTGCCAAATTATGAATTTTCGTGCGAATTTGTCGGCAAAAACAAATTTAAATTTGACTGGAACACCCCCGAGCCGTTGCCAAATAAAATTTTTGACCTGGGATTTGCCCGAAGTCAGCCTTGACATAGGTTTCATCGTCCATCAGAAGACACCCGTCGAACTTGGTCAGCACCTGGTCGTATAGCTTCCGAGCACGGATTTTGGTCACACTATTCTGTTTTATGGTCCTTCCCGGAATCGAATTCTCCCTCACGATACTATGGGCAGCACCGAATTTTCTGGCCAAATCACGGTCCGACAGATTGGAATTCCTCTTAATCGTCTTCAAAATCTTACCACGCAGTTTCCGGTCGACAGTTCCACTCCGACGATCGGCTTGAGAGCTTTCGAATTGTCGTCAATGTTTCCTTATACCGTTTGATAACGCGCCATACGGTATTTCTGGGCAGTTTCAGCTGTTTAGCTAGCCTAAAAAGTTTATTCCAATTCTAAATGAAGCAAGCCTTATCCAATGATCCACATTTATAGAAAAACACTTCAAGATACAATTCAATAAAAATAACTTTACTATCTGGAAATCAACTTGCTGTAACCTTGAAGTAGATGAAATTAAATTATAATTATTTATTTTTTAATAAATAATTTTATTATGATTAAAATAATGTACAGTGAAAATAATACGATGTTGCAATGAGATACTAAATAATATACATATTGAAATAAAATGCAAGCTGTTTGCCTCTTCTGCTCCGAAGTTAGATGATATAAACTCTGAAATGTCGAACATTTCTAAAGTGATGTAATGAAAGAAGTTTATCACCTGGCAGCCTAGCAGAATGGCAAGAAAATTTAAGCAAACAGTAAGCCGAAATAATTTCCCAAAAAGGAACTTTATAAATCCACAAAAAAGAAAAGAAAAACCGGACGGAAATTTGAATTCTCCGATAATTCTTGATTCCTACTAGGGCCATGAAAAATTCTTTACATCTGTGCAATAGAAAATAAAGGATTTAAATTTTAGCACTCTAAATCATTAAGTTTGTTTGGATAGAGAAGCAAAAAATATTATAGTAGAATCCGTCGTATGATCCCTTCTAAAAATAAACGTTAAAAAATCAGCCTATCTCAACATCACGTGGGTTAGGTGGGCTCAAACTGCATAAATGCGAAACTTAAATAGCATAACAAATATTGCGAAGGGACGTTACAGTACAAAATGATAACAAAAATTATATCTGAACTGTCTGCATGTCTGCTGGTTGTGGTCCTGCTGCAATTGTAGAACAGACCCTGCATTAACATTGCCACGAAGGAAAAAATAATCTAAGATTACTACTACAGTGCTTTGGAACTCCATGGATGATCTGAAATTATATACCATATAAAGAATACTTCCATTTTTCGTGGTAGGGTTGCGCTTCCTACATCGCGTTGGTGGGACTGCCTCCTTGCGGTACTCAGTTGACGCAAAACAGCGTTTCTTACTCAACCATTGGATGCCAGAACAGACACTGTTTAAGTAACACCTCCTCAATCTAGCTGAAGTCAGAAGGACAACAGTGCCCAGGCTGCACTTCCAGCTAAGTACGCAACCCTTAGCTGGCGGTATTTGTCATCTATAGACCCGTGGAAGCATGAGGTAGGAACTTAAAAACCAGCAAATCATTTAGCTGGAATGAAAAATCAAAATTTGAGTGTCTAACGAACGTCAGAGAGACCCGTGATATGTTGCATACTGCCAAACTCTTGTAAATATGATAGGGTTGCCATGTCCATGGATCAAACTCAATGCCGTCAACGCGAATGCCTGCAATGGTCCAACCCGACCAACCATACGAGAAACTTCTATCAAGTTCTTTACCCAAAAACAAAGATTATTATCACTGAATCTTTACGTAAAACTTTGGTTGAATTCGATACATATATTTAGGTTTATTTATTGATCGATGTCAACGTTTACGATATTTTATTTATCGGTCATGTGATAAAATCTTTCACTTACTCCCGTTGAATTATGTTAGATCGGAAAAGCTTTGATTTATCTCAAAGATATTCATCAATAAATATTTGATTCCTGAACTCTATCTTCTAGCTTCGATGTAGAATTACAAAGATTGGCGCCGATGTGTATATATAATTACCTCGCTATCGATTTCTATTGCTGCGAAAAGATAGTTCAACATATACAGGGTGCGGCAGAAAATAATGCGAAAATGTTCAAACTTGAGTATTGTGATTAGTTCGTGTAGCTAGTGACTAATTTCTGCCGAAAGTGTATATGTTTGTGTTTACTTTCAAGTGCTGCATTCAAACATTATATTTGTTTTATTGCAAATTCATCAAAATGTTCGCGAAAGAAGTGATCACCAGTTTGATGCTCGCCCAGAAAGAAGCCGAAAGAGATTGCCAAGGTGGTAGGGTGCTATTTGGCAACAGTTTACCGCATAAAAAAGTTCATGCAGGATGGTCCTAAGCAGCGGAAGCCGGAAGCGGACGTCCGCGCTTTGCACGCACGCCAAACGTGATCACATCGGTCCATGCAAAAATTGCTCGCAACCCGGTGCGTTCCACAAGAAAAACTTGCAAAGGAAGCCAATATTTGGGAGAAATCCATGCGGAGAATCATCAAAGAAGACCTGCATGCATCTTCCAGAGCCAGAGTGAAACGCCTCTTGATTACGGACCGGGTCAAGGAACTACGAGTGACTCGTTCCAAGAGATTGCTTTCCTTGTTGAAGAAGGAAAAAATGATAATCCTGTTCTCCGACGAAAAGCTTTTCAGCATCGATGCTGTGGCCAACAGCCGCACGGACCGGTTCATTTCACCGCTGAAAATGGAGAACGTTCCAGAAAAAGTGAAATTCAAATTTCAAACCAAACATCCGGCTAGTGTCATGATGTTTGGCTTGTTGGCGTCCAACGGTGAAAATGCCGCCTGTTTTCATTGGTGCTGGAGTTAAAATCAATACCGAAGTGTATATCGGTATTTTAAAGGACCAAGTGTATCCCTGGGTGAAGGCCAAATTCTCCGAGGACCAAAACGTGGTCCTACAGGATGGAGCGCCGTGTCACACGTTCAATCGAACCCAACAATGGTTGAACGATAACATGAAGTTTTGACCAAGGATTTGTGGCTCCCTAGCAGTCCAGATCTTAATCCGTTGGATTATTCGATTTGGCCATATGTTGAAGCACGAGTCTGCAAAACACATGGCAGTCAATGTCAGAAGCCTACGTCCGAAAGGCATGCTCTGACTTCCGGCATCGGCTCGAGGATGTAATGAATAAAAATGGAGGACACATTGAATAAATTTGTTTCAAAAGACTTTATAAAGATAACTGCACTCGAAAATGTTGATATTATAGCTTGTTTAAGTTGAAAATGGGATTTGAAAGATATAGAACAAATTTTCGCAATATTTTCTGCCGCACCCTGTACGAAATGATTGATAGAAATATTTACACTGCTATATTGTGGAAATTGATTGCCAATCGTTGAGTAAGTCACCAAATGAATTTATAGTCCCGGGGATCAGCAGCAACAAAAATCTACAGCCATAGGAGTTCAAAACCAGCTAAAAAATCAAATAAAAATATCAAATCTACAGGAGGGATAAATTTGATGATTGTTACCGTCCTACACAATAAAAGTTCATCCGATTTGTTATAAGTTTCTTTTTATCCGAACGAGCTGATTCCTTATAGATTCGCAAAATAGTTCATAATATGAATATTATTTAAACTTTGAAAATAAAACAAAAACAAAAACCAACTGGCAACTGAATGGCAACACAAATCGATATCTTCACACTAGCAACGATTGATATCAATATTTTGAAAAAGATCTTTATACATGATTCACGATGAATCTTTGAGTATACACTGATAGGCAAAATAAAGTGCCCACCTCTTCGTTTTTTCAATTTCTCTTATTTACTTGGTTCAAATTAAAGTAAACACACTGTATTTTTTTTTATTATCTTATTTTTTATATTCATTTTAAGTTTCACTTATGGAATACCTGCAAAAAGGAGTTTTACTTAAAGAAAAAACAAATCAATTTGTGTTGAAAAAAAAACAGTGACAAAATAAAGTGCCCACTTCAAAAATCGATATGTTTTCGATAAGTTTCCATGTGGAAGACCCCTCGATTGCTTATGTTTTGATATTTTGACATGTTTTGAAGAAATCGGCTCAACACTGGTGCATTTGTATACGTGATCGCATTCGATTCAATTAGAAAAAAATGGAGAACGCAGTGCTTTCAAAGCAATGTCCCTGTATGTATCCGAAAATTGGTCGTTCGTGATGTGCAAAACGGTGAATCGCACCGGGCTGTCGCTAAAAAGTACAAGTATCAGTAAATGCAGCGGCTGGCAAAATTCTTCTAGGCTTAAAACGTTTGGGATCAGTGGCGGATCGCCTCTGGCAGAGGGCAGAAGGCGGATAACGGATGCGAGAACGGACACCAAGATCATGCGCGAAGTCAAGAAGAACCCAGTGTACACTGTCCGCGAGATCCAGGAAACCCTTCAGTTATCAGTTTCCGGTCGAACTGTTCGTCGCCATCTCGTAGCACAGGGGTTGCCTATCAGTGTATTTAAATTTTTTCAAAAATGGTGACAAGCGCTTATCGATTTTCATCTACCAACGCCTTTATAGAACGTTATATCAGAATTTAAAGATATTTAAAGAAATGATAGGTCGGAATTCAGCGCCAGTGTACAATCATACGCTATGCTCAGGAGTCGAGAAGTTTTCCTTAACGAAAAATTCCTAGACCAGACCGGGAATCGAACCCAGCCACCTCCAGCATGGTGTTGCTTTGTAGCTGCGCACTTTACCGACTGAGCTAAGGGAAGACCCAAGAACAAAAAATCGCAAATACTTATTAAACAGTCTTTAAGGAAGAGGAGCTTTATCTCTATCTGATGTATGATGTATGATATGTACTACCACCCAATGAAGCACGGAAACTAAGTCCGACAGCTAGTGAGCTCTTCTCGCTGTGTAGACTTGATCAAGCTTTAATAACCACTGGTTATCCTAATCATGCTATTGTATGAAGGGTCTCTTATACGTATCAACAGGGATGTAAAGAATCTCCTTCCAACAACAAGATTGAACAGTTGGTCAAAAGAGCAAGCCATCCAACATGAGGATGCCCCAATGGGCGGGGAGAAGAGCCCGCCGTCTATTCACAAGCTGTTAGCAATGGGGAGTTGGCATTCCCACTCTCCCCATCCAGAGTGCTTCAATCAGGTGCCCTGATGGTCCCTCCCATTCCCATGAAATATTTATATAATAGTGTAGTATGTTTATGTAAATGAAAAATACTACAAGCATTCGTATCTATTATATATGATTGATCCTGAAATGCAAGAAATGTTGTAAATTGTTAATGTGAGGCGTTCTGTGGGTCCACGCTTAAGCACGTTTCCGTTCGATTTCAGCGATAGCAGCAATTAACCAACATCTTAATTTGTGGTATCCTGAAAAAGTTTGTTAAATCTATTGAAATTTTACAGAACTAACATTTTCACATTTTAATTAACTCTTGCCATAGTCACTATTTGCTGGTTGATGTTGATTTTATAACAGCAATCCATTTTTATTTTTGCTGACCTAATAGTTATTGTTCCTGAGTTAGAAGTTGCTCCTGAAACAGGGATTTGATTGAAAGTAAGTTAAAGACAAATGGACATACAAAAACAATAAGTAATGTTTAAATTATCTGGAGTAAAATCAATAAAACAATATCACCAAATATAATGATATTGTGAGTTATGATACAGTTGACAAAAATTGAACTGTAAAATCAGAAACTAGCCAAATGGCACACAGCGCTGCACGAATCAGATCAGCTCAGATTTGGGTAAATGTCCATTTACAAACCGGAAATGAAAAATACATTCAGTAATAAGTGCAAAACTTACCACAGATTTCATTGCAGTTTCTTGTATTAAAGGCACTAGATACTTTTAAATCATAAGAGGAGCAGAAAGGATCAAAAACATAATTGGACGTACAAGACATAATAATTAAAAGTATATATAACCTATTCGACAAAAATAAAAAAAATATTTTAATGTTAATATATTGATCACGAGTAACGATAAAAATGGTATATGATGATGATAAAGATGAATGGTAATGGTAATGAATAAACAATGTCATATAAGATAATATATATAGTGAATGGATATTATAAATGAACTGAAAATTACATGTGTGCCGACTGCTGTTTTGTTGCAATTGTGACAAACTTGCGCATCCATTATGAATCAGAAAACTATAAAAATGTATGACAGCCATGAGAAAAAATAAATTTTAAATGTTAGATTTTTTCATGACCTGGTAGACTTCAAAGATATGATAATGGAAAAATTATGCTACGATTTACCGGTCGCACCCCTCACTTCGCTATTGTCAGATTGACAACATTGCCCAGGCTACGCCAACCAGCGTCTCCATGTTTCAGCTGGCAGTCTTTCGTGATCCATATGACTCGTGGAGGCGTGAGGTAGGAACTTGTGAGGACCAGGGGTCGGTCGCACCCTCCATCGATGTTGTCAACTCACCTTTTGAAGCCCGAGAGGAGCTTTATCTCTATCTGCTGATATATGTACTCAATTTGAAGGAATTGTATTCAACTTCCGATAAATTAGAAGACAAAGTGTTTGTTAACAAAAACAGATTCGCCCTAATCAAATGTTGGCGCTGAATTGACGAATTCAGGTTGAAAAAAGAAGAAGACACCGAGTGGTGATAAATCTGACATAGGAGCTGTCAGCAGGGATGCCAGATATACAGACATGTCTGTATTTATACAGACATTGGAACATGCATACAGACCTTATACATATTACAGACATTATACATATATTGCTATAAAATTACAGATTTTTACAGACATTGATAGCCATCAAGAAGATGAAAAGGTTTCAATATTTGTAAAAAAGTATTTCAGAAAACAGTTTAACTTCTCAGATGTTTCAGGGCCTTGTTTTGAAGCTCCTTTAATATCCAAACAGACCTTAAGTTTAGTCATTATTTTTAATATTTGGAAAATATGCCAAATTTTTATATATGCAATGTATTCTTGCGTTTTAGGTGATAAAAAGGTTTTTGTTTTTATTTAGATTCACTGTGGTATTTTGACAGAATGTTTGAGGGATTGTATGTCGTGAGTTATGTTTTCAGGGATGATTCATTACGCTTGGGACCGATGTGCAGGTACTTTCCGAATCAAAAACTATGTCCATTTTTTTCTTGACTATACAGTTTATGATGTTACGAAACGGCTCGGTCCAAAAAAGTTTAAGTACTTTTACGAGAATGGTTTAGTATGAAGTCTTGTTGATATTTGATATATGTACTGCAATGAATCTAAGGAAAAAGATAGTACAAGCGGGACTGTAATATACCAGGTTTCATTTTTTTTCTTACATGAAAAAAAAACTAACCAGAAGTGTACCTATCAGAATAAAACAGAATATTTCAAAAAATTACTGTAGATTTTTGAACTTAATATTAATCCATGATATCGATGAACTTGAAAATCATAAGGTTTTATCACTTTACATGATGAGTTACCCAATGATTTTTTTTTACAAATGAACAGTAATTAATTCATTTAAAATAGAAATAAGTTAAGTGTTATTAAACACTTCAAACTTCATGTGAGCTGTAATTTATGTTATTGATTTTTTACTGCATTGGATTGAAAATTTATTTTGAATTCCCAAGTTTTTTAAAGGTTCATATTCAGGTAGATATTTAGAGTAGAAGTTAAGAAATGCTTTTAAAAATTGACGCTTCAAATATTGAAAAAAAAAATCAATGAAAATTTGCAGAAGCATCAATAAATTTAAAAAAGCTTTTTTTAAAAACTCCTTAAGATTTTATTCTTGTTAAGAAAAAAAGAAGCAAAATAAAAAACTACTATTTATCCTACTGAAAGAGCCCATAAAAATCTAGGAAATTTATAAGATAATTAAGAAGATAGGATTTTGTTTGGAATGTTGTGGATGTCCCGTAATATTTAAAAAAGCAGATTGAAGTTCAAAAATAGTTGAATTTCTATAAGCATTGAAACAATTCTTCAAGAAGTAATACTGTAGACTATTTTCTTGTGAACCAGGATTTTAAGGGCCATTCCATGTGCCTTTCGACATCTGTTGAAAAGTTTGCCCTGGAAACTTCGGAATTTCTTGAATTCAAGGTTTAAATAGCTTAATAAAATAATTGAATATATTATTGTTCTAAAATAACTAAATCAAAGCAAAAGAATACGAAAAAAAACTTAAACGAAATAAAGTCAAACTTGGGAAAACTTCAGATAATAATATCAAAAAGAAAATTCAATAAGATGACCTATAGTTCAGCATTGAATGGGTTTAAGTTTAAAAAAAATTAAGAAGCTTTCGACGAGGTCATTGATAACGCTCTGAGAATTTTAACAAAGAAAGCGTTTGAAGGCGTTACATAAATTAAACGAGCTCCTGTGCTTCAAAAAATTTCAGCTAACGTATGCATTAAAAAAGAAACTAGTTTCGAATGGTGATGCAAAAAAAAAACTAAAAATGATAATTCACTGCAACAAAGTTTCCTCAAGTTAACGTTTCTTGAGGTTTCTACAAACACGCGTTGACAGTCTGACGCGTCGAGTAATTAACCGAAATCTTAGCGATGGCCGATAAAGAAATATATTTCGGAAGCTCTTTCTTGGCCTCGGCTTTTCCGTTTTGGCCTCAACATTATTTAAGCAGATTCTACATTTTCTATCTGTCTCAGCTGAAGGGCGTTAGGAGTGTTGGCGATCTTCAATAAAACTTTTATCTTCAGTCGATTCATCTCGTCAGAGAACTCTTGGTATAATAGGGCGGGAAAAGGTCCACCCAACAGATCACATTCTTTTTCGTATGATACTTCTTGATGATAATGACAACTTCGGGCAGGCACTTGGTACTGTAGATCTCCTTGTTCACCGCGAGCCACGATGCAAAGAGAAGCGACTTGGTCATTCCATTCTCACTGATCGCCAGCCACAAAAAGGCCTTCTTCGGGAACTTTTTACCGAGGAGTGAATCACTCATGTATTTTCGATTCAGACTAATACGTGAGTGCATTGTAGCATTTTTGAAATTTTTTAGATCGCAATTGTTGCCCCTTTTGGAGCCCATTTGATTTATTTGTACACATTTTCGATTCAGTTTTATATCTAGTGATTTGCCCCTCGCTTTTTACCAGCCACTCCATTTTTACAATTATGTACTGACCAAGGTTGCTACACACACAAAAATAATGAATTACATGCGCCATACAACAATATTTGCAATCTTTCGTACAAAAAACAAGATTCAGGCGTTATCTGAATTTACATGATATATTCCACTATTTTCTGCCAAATCTAGCATTCCCTTTATGTGCATTAGATAACGTAGAACATTCAATGTTTCTTTCTAAATTTGTACGATTAGCGATACACAGGTGGATTCATCACACCTAGTGACAGATATTTGCATGCAGAACCGCTAAAATCAGTCAATTTTTTAATGCATACGTTAATTGGTTCATAATAAGAAGGCCTTCAAGAATATTTGTAAATTTGAAAAGCCGAAGACTCCCTAAAAAATAAGAAATTCTTCAAAGTGTTAGTGGCAGTTGAACAACAGAAAAAGTAGATGAAAAAGGTTCTCAAAACCAATGTATAAGAGAGTATGTATTTACTTACTTTTGCCTAGTAACCATTCCTCAATTGCTCTCAAATAAAATACTTCCGTCACCTATACTACCGTTATACGCATAACTGTCCCATGTTATATGGGATTTCCTATATACATGGGACAGTAATGCTTAGAAGGCAGTATATTCCTCACGCAAATTACTGATAAAATCTTCAATACTGACAAATACAGACATTTTGAAATCTTCTCTACAGACATTTTGAAAAATTATCGGGCATCCTGGCTGTCAGATTTATCACCACTCGGTGTCTTCTTTCAAAGTAGGACAAACATTTTAAAAATGCTTCTAAAAAATCAAATTCAATTTCATCGAGCTGGTTTGTTGTATGATGTAAGAAAAATCCAAAACTACTCAATAAAGACATTTTGAGCAAAATTAAAATTAAATCAAAGTAGTGCCCTATTTTGATGTTTGGATTTTTCCCATCATACAACAAGCCGCTTTTAAATAGAATTTCATTTAAATTTATTAGAAGCATTTGGAAAATGTTCGACCTATACGTTAACATGGGAGCTGTCAGATTTATCACAGGTGTCTTCTTCTTTCAACCTGAATTCGTCAATGGGCTTGTCCTTTATGCATTTCACAACAAGCCTCAAAGTGGCCATTTTGTTCAACAGAATGACTGCCTCATCGTCACAACATTGGCTGAGACGCAAAAACTCATCCCAACTCCAATGGGTCTCCCAAAGCTCGAATTAATCACTGGCATCGGAAAATTCAACCCCAACAACCAAACGTCTAGTCGAACAGAAATCAAGTTCAAGTTTGCTGCTATAAATACACCACCTTTATCGGTCACCGTTATTGTAGCTCGTGTTCGCTGTCATCTTTGAAGTTGAGATGATGTCAAACGATACGAGTGCAAGTATTGTTAACAAGCAACAAAGTTCACTCCGTGTAGATTTGATAATTTCGCCAACGAGATCGTGTCGTTCTTGCGGGGGGGGGGAAAAAGAAGGTGCGGTCAGCTTTTCTCGTTTCTGCCGATATATGTAGGTAATATGACGCAAATGAAGCTCCCGAACAGAAATCGTTCTGAGCGGGTCAAATTAACAACCGATTTTTCTGCTGGATAACCCCATTCCCGCTTATCAATTATTTTGCCAACTGCTCGCTCGCCAAAACATCACCTTTGCTATTTTGCTGTTCGATTCGATTCGATTGCAGTAAATGTGCAATTAGCGCCGACACGTTGTTTTCTCAGCCACCCAATAATAAATCAAGGCGCGCATCAGATAGAGCATTCGGAGCGAACC
>JASCZW010020474.1:0-12186 GCA_034211315.2 Aedes japonicus | reverse complement strand
ATAGTTTCTTTTCCCAAATAGGAAGCAACTTGCCGATAAAGTTCGGAAAGATAATGCAAATTCCTAGAACAATGTTACTAGATTGGAACGCTCTATATTTCTGAAACCTGCCAATGTAAATGAGGTTAATGGAATTGTAAGAGGGTTGAACAAAAAAGAAAAAAAAACAGCGGTCCTGATGATTTACCAGCGGGTGTCATAAAAAGACACGCTGCTAAGTTTCGTAATATTCTTGCTCACCTGTTCAATCTAGAAAAAAGATACCTATCCTGAGTGTCTTAAAATAGCTTAGGTTACTCCCGTTTTCAAATCCGGTGACGCGTCCGATCCTTGTAATTTTCGACCAATTTCTACACTTTCCATCTTCAGTAAATTTTTTGAAAAGCTGTTGGTTAATAGATAAGTAAGTTATATGAATCAACATCAAAATAATTACACACTTCAAACGGCTTAAAAAAAGGTTGTAGTACATCTACAGTGATACAGGGTGCAGCAGAAAATAATGCAAACATTTGTTCTATTTCTTTCAAATCCCATTTTCAACTAATTCAAGCAATAATATCAACATTTTCGAAGACAGCTATCTTTATAAAGTCCTTTTAAACAAATTTATTCAATGTGTCCTCCATTTTTATTAATAACATCCTCGAGCCGACGCCGGAAGCCAGAGCATGCCATTCGGACGTAGTCCTCCGACATTGACTGCCATGTGCGTGCCATATGGTTGACTTCAGGATGTTCACACTAGGGTGTGATGTTTTGCAGGCTCGTGCTTCATATGCCCAAATCAAATAATCCAACGGATTAAGATCTGGACTGCTAGGGGGCCACAAATCCTTCGGCCAAAACTTTATATTATCGTTCAACCATTGTTGGGTTCGATTGGACGTGTGACACGGCGCTCCATCCTACTGTAGGACAACGTTTTGGTCCTCGGAGAAGTTGGCCTTCACCCAGGGAAGCACTTGGTACTTTAAAATACCGATATGCACTTCGGCATTGATTTTAACTCCATCATCAATAAAAACAGGCGGCATTTTCAAACCGTTGGACGCCACCAAGCCAAACATCATGACACCAGCCGGATGTTTGGTTTGAAATTTGAATTTCACTTTTTCCGGAACGTTCTCCATTTTCTGCGATGAAATGAACCGTTGGCCACAGCATCGATGCTGAAAAGCATTTCGTCGAAGAACAGGATTATCATTTTTTCCTTCTTCAACAAGGAAAGCAATATCTTGGAACGAGTCACTCGTAGTTCCTTGACCCGGTCCGTAATCAAGTGGCGTTTCACTCTGGCTCTGGAAGATGCATGCAGGTCTTCTTTGATGATTCTCCGCATGGATTTCTTCGAAATATTGGCTTCTTTTCCAAGATTTCTTATGGAACTCACCGGGTTGCGCGCAATTTTTGCACGAACCGATTTGATCATGTTTGGCGTGCGTGCAAAGTGCGGAAGTCCGCTTTCCGGTTTCCGCTGCTTAGGACCATCCTGCAGGAACTTTTTTATGCGGTAAACTGTTGCCAAATGGCACCCTACCACCTTGGCAATCTCTTTCGGCTTCTTCTGGGCGAGCAACAAACTGGTGATCACTTTCTTCGTGAACATTTTGACGAATTTGCAATAAAACAAATAAAATGTTTGGATGTAGCACTTGGAAGTAAATATAAACAAATACACTTTCGACAGAATATAGTTACAAACTACACGAACTAACCCAATACTCAAGTTTGAACATTTTCGCATTACTTTCTGCCGCACCCTGTAACAGCAACCGATAACTTACCTTTATGAAGAAAACCTAGACTATTTGCTGAAAGTTTCTTCAATTTTTCATCCAGGCCAAGATATTTCCTGCGGTATTTCCACGAGATCTAGTTCATGGTGTATTTTTGCTTGTTCTCAAAATCGTGACTACAGTTCACGAATCTGGGCACGGTTCTTTTCCGTGCAGAACTTATTTTTGCATACACGGTTGACAGATCTGTTTTATCGACATGAAAAAGAAACATTAGCTTTTTTAACACATCTGACATTCTGACATTTGATTCTACTAACTCATCATCTCTACAGCATCCCACTCTCCAGTCTTTTCGAAATTCCACTAAACAATCGCCCAATATCTCTCGATTTGGTAAAATTGAGGGCGATTGGGTGAGTTGAGGTTCTTTTGAATGAATATTGTCACGATACCCCTGAAGTCGCTCTCAACTGTAGTGACAGCTAGTCAAATCTCGCTGCGTCTTTGTGTGCTCTTCAGAGATCTAGAGTCCAACACTGGCACGCGAATGATAATCAGTGCGCAGTGAGAAACGGAAAAGAAGGCCAAAAAAAGAATAATAAGAGCAGAATAATGAAGAGAAGGAAGAAAGCAAAGGAAAGCCGGGAAAAAGAAAAATGAGAGCTGATCCGAAACAAAGGGAGCTAGGAGAGAGAATGTGCTGAAAACAAGGCGCATCCAGAAAGACGAGATGCTTTTCGAGCTGAAGAAGGCTCATCGAGAAGTACCTGGGTGAGAAGGCAAACGTCAGGGCCAGGAGCCAGCGATCACAACAACAGATGTGGTGAAAGGCCCTGTGGTGGAGGATTGTTATGAAGAATCGATGACAATCCGTTTGCGAAAGACATACAGTGGTACGCAGGTAGCGAAGAAACGGCTCCTGCGAGTGGCAGTAAACCTACTTTTCGAGACAGGGAAGGTTTTCAGCTTTCGTCAGTTTTCTCCCTGGCCTGGCCTTCGGAGAGATGCTTCAAGTGCATACCTAAGTAACAAATTGAATTTTAAGGTACAATTGAAGAAGTTTTCAAGGCTCATTTGATAAAACCACCCATAAACGCATAACATCGATAAAACAGCCATAAAACCCTCATAAGTTCAAAAAGGCCCATACTACAGAAAGTTCTCAAGACTTTTTTCCAAAGTTTCCTTAAAACTTGATAGTTTTATCGGTACATTCTTGTAATGACATTCAAGACATGCTTAAAACTATGATTAAACTACCACAAGTTTTGATAGTTTTATGATTTTTCTCTTTAAGAACACTTCCAGTCCGTCACAATTATGTTTCGAAGATTCCATTTTTGGATTCGTTTTGCCGAATGGAGACTTTTTTGTTTATAGTTGAGTGGAAGCATTTAAGAAAAAAATATACATTTACATATGATGTTTCTTTTCCAAAGTGGATATGTGTCAACTGCAATTGATAAATGGTTCATGCGACGTTAACTTTATAGGTGTTTTATAACATTAAAGTTTGAAAATTTTAATGCGCCACGGAATTATTGCATGAACATTGATTTATTTAAAAAATGAAAAATATTTGAAAATTCAAAAGTTAGGTGACAAGGTTGATAAATTGTTAGATCTTGAATAAATTGTGTCTACATTCCATTTTAGGTTTCAAAATGTATTTTAAACAGCAGAAATTGTTCGTAGCATTGAAAAAACGAGAGTTTTGATGCATACATATGTAAATGGCTACCGTTCCGAGGGAATCCAGAATAACCAAACTTGCCATTTTTTCAATGGTTTTATCTGAAACTACCATAAAGCGTGAATAAAACTAATATTTCTTGCACAAGACTAACAAGATTTTTTGAGGACCACGATAAGTTAATCTTTATTTTTTCTATTCTTGAAAAAGATGAGTTACGCTTGAATTAAACTTGTTTGAATTGCTCAAGGTAAACAAGTCTTTCGTAAGATAGCCATAAAATCAGAGTGGAGAAGGCACATCATAAACAAAGAAAATGTGAGCGTTTTTAATTTCTTCCAGCTATGGGCGTCCATTGTGACAGTTTGTTTATTTTTCACATTATGTTCTTTCTCAATTGTATGTGCTCTTATTTTAAATCATTTGGTTCTAAGACCGTTTTACGGCAGCATTTCCAAGATACATTCATCTTAAAAAAGAATGTCATAAAACGTTTTCAAAACTATTATCGGGTTTTATGTAAGTTGCGTATCGATGTCTTGAGAGGGGGATCAAGCATCTTATAAAATGACTTATAAGGTGCATTACACTTATAAATTATGTAGTTTTATGGAAGAATCAAGTGTTCTTTTATAACTCTTAAGAACTCTTTATAAATTAAAACCACATTAACTTGGAAAATGTTCTGATAAAACCAAGTGAACTTCAAAATGCTTTGAAAAACTAGGATAAACCATGAATAAAACCAACTTGCATTTGAATTGTTACTTGGGTAGGCTTCGGAGCTGTGGGGACATTGCCAGATCCAATCTTTGTGAGAAATATGGTGAGGAGGGTCATATTGCTAGACATTTCGCGAAGCAACCGAGGGGCATGCTCTGCAAGAGGAGTACAACAACGACTACGTGACGAGAGGCTACAGATACACGGCTATAAACTACTAGACAATAATATCGACTCACTTCGTTAGGTATTGAAACTCACACTTTAATATTTCATCATCCTGAAGAGTATCGACCTAGGACAGAAGAATTTATTATGCTATTTCTAGAAACCTTCATTACCTGTACAAATATTGACTTCAGCCAGGTTGTTCAGAAGTTTAAACACTATTGGAAGGTGGAGAGTATGGTTTGGAATTCTTTCATTACGTGGCGCTAGTGGCCATGTAAAAGTGAGATATTTTCAACGATTTTATATCTTAATCCTTCAGCAAAATTGTTCAGAAAGTCAAGAACTTTCAAAAGCAAGGATGTGTCGTTCGGAGTTTTGTCAAAACGTAGCGCTAGTGGGCATGTTAGAAAGAAACATTTTTCATCGAGGTTAAAATCGTCAACCAGACCACCAAGAATGTTCAAGCCTCAAGAAAAGTTGTTCAGAAGATCAAGAACTTTCGAAAAGTTCGGAATTGTCTCTTTACAAGCGCTAGTAGACTAACAAAACGGATTATTTCCAAACATTTTGATATTTTTATTTCGATCTCCAAAAAAATCGAACCTTCACCAAAATTGTTCCGACGGTAAATTTTTGGTGTTAGCTTTTCCAACCCAACTTAGCAAACCCAGTTAGCTAGACATATCAGAACAGTGTGAAAGTTTTAAAACAGGTGATGTTCAAAAGAATTACTTAAAGAATTAAAAACAGAACAAAATATGAAAAAACAAGAAATCTAAAATCCCTAGAAGAAGGCAAAATATAACACGTCAAAACGTCGGAAAATAGAAGATTATCAGTTCCCATTATTTAAAAAGACTGAAAGCCAATGAAATCATCTCAGCAGTACAAAGTCACAAACAATAATCAGTTACAATGAAAACCTTATGATCCGCGAGTTACACATTCCAGGAATAAAATACTTCATGTTCAAGTAATGTTAAGCATTTCAGGACTGATTCAAAGTCTTGAAGACTCTTGTGCTGCTGTATGCTCCGCGTTGTGTCCTTTCTTGACATTTCATTCTTGCTCGTCTATATCCTTCCGCTGTTCTTCCACCAGATCCAGTTGATGAGCTGTACACATTGAAAGGTCCTTCATACCAAAAAGCTCGACGGGCTGTGACTAGCGCCCCTCTACGTTCGATTCTCTCGGCGTCTGACCGCGCTCTTTGCACCCTCCGTCTTGCGTGGAGGCATGTTCTTCGGAGGACGATGAACGACTACGTCCACCAATACACCGGCGATCTTCCATTCCTCGGTTTGACTTCTCTCGGCATGGTCGCATTGCATGCTCGTGTAAGTGTCATAACAAGTCGTTCGCCGTAAGATTCCTGGTTTTCGCGAAAGTTTCGTTCCCTCTCAAGCGCCTCTTTAAAAGTTTCTACATCAAAGTAGGACGTCCTCCATCTGCGGGCGAATGGAGTGGATGCTCCTCCGTCCACACGCTGCCTTGTATTATGGACAATACAATAACGAACCGTCAAGTGGTCGCTATGGGTGTAGCCCAGGACTGCTGAAGGTTTTATCGATTATCGATTCCGTTCCGTTTCTACATTTGGTACCCACATTGGCTAGGTCCACATTGAGCCTAGCCAAGGCCTCCAGAATAATCTGGCCCCTGGGGTTGGTCAGGCAGCTCCCCCACTCGAGCGCCCAATCGTTGAAATCCCCCGCAATCAGAGCAAATGGCTTGACCTTGTGCATTTATACACGTGATCGTGTTTTATTCAGTTGAAAAAAATGGAGAACGTAGTGATTTCGAAAGCAATTCCCTTGAACATCCGAAAATTGGTGGTTCGTTATGTGAAAACGGTGAATCGCACCGGGCTGTCGCCAGAAAGTACGACGAGGCAGCGAAGTATTAGCAAGGCAGCCGTTGGATGGTTGGGCAGTGGTCGTCCAGACAGAGGCAGGAAGCGCAAAATGGGTACACGAACGGACACCAAGGTCATGCGCGAAGTCGAGAAAAACCAAAAAGTAACTGTCCGTGAGATCCAGGAAACCCTTCAGCTATCAGTCTCTGGTCGAACTGTTCGTCGTTGTCTTGTAGCATAAGGGCTGATTAACAAAGATGCCCGGAAGCGCTCATTTATCAGCAAGGCAAACAAATCGGAACGGCTTAAGTTTGCTATTGCTGATAAACCGGTAGAGTTCTGGAAAACCGTTCTCTGGGCGGTAAAAAATCTGGATGTTTCGCTGATCCAGATGGGTCGTGAAAAAAAGTTCGTATTTCAGCAGGACAACGATCCAAAAAGTATGCTGAAAAGCAGACCAAGTCTTTCTTCTGGTCTTATCGGATCAAACCACTGCACACTGCAGTGGGAAAAAAGAACCTAAATTCCCAAGTAGGAGAAGCCGGCGTTTTTGCACCAAACCAACTGCATTCCTTAAATGAAATTGGCTAATAAATCGATTGGCGCAGGTTTTTTGTTGATTAGAGCATGAAAAGTGGGTCGTTTTGCCCCAATATCTCTTTAATTGGTGATTTTTCCTCATTTTGTTAACATAGTTGCAATCTCTGCAATATATTTTGAGTGAAATGCATTTATTTTACACATATCAGATTTAACAACTTAACATGGATAATTTCATGTTGTGCCTGGTCCGTTTTACCCCAATTCATCCACAAATCTCAATAGTCTACTTGTTTCATTTTGCTAGATTCTTTCAAAATAGCCACAGTCGTCGCAATACACCGCCTAAAACAAAACCGCGTCTGAAAAATCCGCATAATTATCGACCGTAGAGTACTTTATTTGCAATAATTGGTAATGTGAGAATGTAATGTTCTCAGTCTCTCATTTTCAGAACTTATCATTTTCTCACAAGGGTCGAGATGATTCAATCAGAGAAAATTATTATGTGTCATACTCATAACGTAGAAGGTTTTGAAAAATTTCAAAGAAATAAACGAAAAACATGGTTTCGCTTTGAAAGGAGTATTTTTAAATATAGATGTTGTGAATGTGTATCTAGATTCAGGAAAAGATTGGGGACATTTAAATAATCTGTTTCGGGAATAAATAAAGAATTTTAGTGCTGCACAGTGGCACAATTCTGAAAAAAGACGGTCAAAAACATTTACACCCATTTGTCATCATTTTTTCGAGTAGGTGTCTTCAGAAGAGTTGCTCAAAATGTTATTCCGCATCTTTTGAAAAAATACGCCTAATCTTTCATAAGGGCTTAACTACACTTTCGAATTATAACTTTTTCCAACACCGAGATAACGGGTTGCCATCTGCGAAGGTAATTTTAAGAAGGTAGAGCAGGTAATTTTAAGAAAAGTTGCTGAAGACTCCAAGTTTCTAGAGCCTAACGTTAAAGAGATATAAACGGTTTTCTTTCAGCATTACCTTAAATCTGGTACAAAGATTTTTCTGGGTAACCTTCAGTATCAAACGCTGAAAATTTCAGAAGTACTAGTTCATTAGATAATCTTTCAAATATAATCGGTTTGAGACCATGCCAGCACCTGCCCAGCTTTCTTCAAGTTTGTTGAGCATTGCGTCACATACTGTTGCTATTCATACCATTTCAAAATAAGGATTTACTAGGTACCCTTTGGTACAAAACGCTGAAAATTTCAGGATTACTAGTTTATAAGATACTCTTCCAGATAAAATTAATTTAAGACCCCACCAGGACCCGCATATAATTTTTTATAGTTTCTTGAACACTACGTTACATGTGATATATAAATTGGCTAACAATCTGTACTATTTCAAACTGACGTTTTACTAGGTACCCAACGCTGAAAATTTCAGGAATAGTTTTTCATAAGATAATCTTTCAAATACAATCTGTTCTAGACCCCGCCATGACCCGCCCACCCTTTTTGAGGCGGTTGATTATGACGTCACACAGACACTTTAATCACCACATATCAAAATGTGATCATCAAAGAGCTTTGTTGTGTTCAACAAAAATGTTTATTTTAATAATTTCTACAGTTTCTAAGAACATATTGGAATCCTCAAATTGGAACAAAGTACTAATTATCTCAAAAAACCAGTTTTTAGGTGGTGCTGAAAGAAAACCATTTATATCTCTTTAACTTGAGGCTCTAGAAACTTAGTACCTTGGGCAACTTTCCTTAAATTTACCCGCTCTACAACTTTGTTCAAGACAACAACCCGTTATCTCGTTGCTGAAAAAAGTTAGAATATGAAAGTGTAGTTAAGCCCTTATGAAAGTTTAGGCGTGTTTTTTTTCAAAAGATGCGGAATAAAATTTTGAGCAACTCTTCTCAAAACACCGACTCGATAAAATGATGACAAAAGGGTGTAAATGTTTTGACCGTCTTTTTTCAGAACTGTGCCACTGTGTGCTGGTGCGCGGCTTGAACAGTATTCTCGTGGATGGAAAAAATTTCATGGCAAGAATAGGTATTTCGTCCATTACGACGAATGGCTTCATTCATCGATTGAAGTAAGTTTATATAAGTGTGGTTATAGTTAATGTTGCGAAAATGTATTGTAATGAATATACCCGCCCTCAAGCTGAATTCTTTGACGTGGTCGGATCCCAAGATGTCTTACCTGGAATAAAAACGGCTTCTTTGTTAAATAGCACTTTCATCACGGATTATGAGATCGGCAACAGTGATGATAGTTCGGTTGATAGCGAATACAGCCCATTGCACAAAATTATATTGCGCCATTTTGTGATTCATAATAAAACATTTATTTAACCATACACTATGTTTTTCAAACAAGAGAAGCAACTTAGAAAAATCAAAGAATATGGATGAATTAGAGTAAGAGAACCTGAAGCTGTCCGTGTGAAGTTTCTGAACGTAATATTTGTAAAAAATGTGCATTTTCACTCAAACTATATTACGGAGATTGCAACTATATGAGCAGAATGAAGAAAAACCATCAATTGAAGGTATATTGGGACAAAACGGGCTATCTATTAGACCAAAAAACACGCAAAGTCGCTCCAAATTACTTCTATGCAGATATTCTGTGGAATTTGTACTTTTTCATCAAAAATAATTTGTGACGATTGTTGCTGTTTGAAAAGTAACAAGAAAAATTAAAAAAAGGAATGAATCTGGGTAAAACGGGCCAGACACGACATGTAATCATCTCTGTCAAGTTTCTTAATATGATATTTTTAAACTATATGCATTTTCACTCAAAAATTGCGGAGATTGCAACTATATGAGTAGAAAGAAGAGAACCCATCAATTTAGGGTGAATTGGGTCAAAACGAACCACTTCCCGTGCTCGACACAACACGAAACCTGGATAAAAAACCAGCGGCATCGCTTACTTGGGAATTTGGGTTCATTTTTTCCCACTTTGCACTGGAATGGCCTCCACATATCTCGGACCTCAACTTCATTGAGAATTTTAGGGCGATTCTAAATGCCAGGGTTGCCAACTTCGCCTGGGAAGAGCTTGATCCACAGCACCGAAGGAACCTGGTAGAGAACAAGCCGAAGCGCCTTCAGCTGATCCTGAAGGCTATAGGAGGACACATAAATTTCAAAATGCTTTTCTTTTACTTCTCGGTAGCCAAAATTAAGTGGGCACTTTTTTTGTCACTGTTTTTTTTCTTTTTCAACACGGATTGATTTTTTTTTCAAGTCAAACTCTTTGTTTTCATTTTTAATCCATAAGTGAAATTTGAAAAGAAATTGAAAAATAAGATATCAGAGGAGATTACGGTGTGTTAAGTTAAATTTGAAATAAAATAAATGATGAGGTGGTCGCATCATTTTGCCTATCAGTGTATGGTTCAGTTCGTAGAATGAATCCAATCTTTTCAGGTTTACTTAATTTTCAGGTGATTTTAGTGTCTTTAGGACTAACTTTTAGCACATTAAGGTGATTCAATGGTTATTCATTTTATATCTAAGTCGAGATCGATATAAAATCATTAAAAAAATAGTCTGTTTTTATGCAAAGTAGCGCCACGTAGATCGAAAAAAACTCTCCACTAAAATGATTGACCTTCTGAAAAACTTTGCTTGAGGTTCGAGCTTACTAGATGGTTAAAAATTCTATCGTTTTTATACCCACCAGCGCCATGTAGTGACCGAATTCCAAACCATAACCTTCACTTTTCGAAAGTCCTTAATCTTAAAGGGTGATACGGTCAAAATTTGGTCAAGGAAAAACGCGTGTAAATCGGTGAAATCGTTTATTTAAAAAATCAATTTAAATTTCTTTTTCAAGTTCCATTAGTATAAAATTTAGGAAAAATATTCAGTTAGGCTTGACCCCTGCCATCAGATTTTGTACAGCCACCTTGTCCACCTTCTTCGCCGCAGAAAGCCAGTTTGCCTTGAACTAATGCTCGTTCTTAGCAGTTTTTTGGTCTTCTTTAGGTTCCGCTTGACAATAGCCCAGTATTTCTCAATTGGGCGGAGCTCTGGCGTGTTGGGAGGGTTCTTGTCGCTGGGAACCACCTGCACGTTGTTGGCGGCGTACCACTCCATGGCCTTTTTACCGTAATGGCAGGATGCCAAATCCAGCCAAAACAGTACGGAACAACCGTGTTTCTTCAGGAAAGGCAGCAGACGTTTATTCAAACACTCTTTCACGTAAATTTCTTGGTTGACAGTCCCGGAAGCTATGAAAATGCTGCTTTTCAAGCCACAGGTACAGATGGCTTGCCAAACCAGATATTTCTTTGCGAACTTTGACAGTTTCGTGTGCTTGAAAATATCTGCTACTTTTCCCTTCCTTTGCCGTATAAAACTCCTGTC
The DNA here is from genome assembly GCA_034211315.2 of Aedes japonicus. Classification (NCBI taxonomy): domain Eukaryota; kingdom Metazoa; phylum Arthropoda; class Insecta; order Diptera; family Culicidae; genus Aedes; species Aedes japonicus. The sequence goes on along the minus strand of JASCZW010020474.1, from coordinate 1,095 downwards.
CGGAAGCTGCTTGTAGTCGGCTTTGACGTAGGTTTCGTCGTCCATTACCACGCAGTCAAACTTCGTCAGCATCGTCGTGTACAGCCTCCGGGATCGCGCTTTGGCCGTCGTATTTTGTTTATCATCGCGATTTGGAGTCACTACCTTCTTGTAAGTCGATAGTCCGGCTCGTTTTTGGCTCGATGCACGGTTGTAGACGATACACCCAGCTTATTTGCGGCATCTCGGAGAATAGGTTAGGGTTTCGCTTGAAACTACCGGCAACTCTCTTTGTCGTCTCAGCGGCTTCCGGTTTTCGATTTCCCCCGATCCAGACTTCCTGGCTGTCGACAAACGTTCCCCAAACACTTTAATTACATTTGTAACGGTTGGTTGGCAACTTTTAGCGATTTTGCCAACTTTGCGTGCGAGTAGCTCGGATTTTCGCGATGCGCGAGCAAAATTTTGATACGCTGCTCTTCTTGCTTGGACGGCATTTTGACAACTGAAGAGTGAATTCCAAAATCAAAATAGGAGCAACATTCTACACACCTTCAAAATGAGGGGTGTTAAGATTTTTTAAATGCAAAATTGAAAGAAATACGTCAAGTTGATATTGACCAAATTTTAACCGTATCGCCCTTTATTTACAAATTTCCTGAAGGTTAGAACTTTCTAGGAGGTAGGGCCACCTTCCGGAATCCCTTGATCTTATGAACAACTGTGCTGAAGGTTCGAAATGTCTCTTTGGTCAGAAACACGATTTAACCTTGTTCGAAAATGTTCTCATTTCCATGTCGTCGAGCGCCACGTAATGACTGAATTTCAAATCATTCTATGAACCATCCAAAAGCCATTGATATTTTGAATAGCTTTAGTGGAGTTTTCAACTATCTATGTTATCTACGTTTAGAGATATTATTTTATGAACGATACTTTTTGGGGCAATATTCAGGTAGTTCCATGAATATTGTTTGTATTGAACATACTTCTGAAGCATTGCAGTTTTCAATCCAATTTTACAAATAATTTTAGATTCTTGTTCTACAAAATTATCCCTAGCTGCTGCCTAGTAAAAACTGTGAAAATTCAATTCCAAAGAGCCAATACCATTTC
>JASCZW010020473.1:0-12207 GCA_034211315.2 Aedes japonicus | reverse complement strand
GGGGTTACGTATTGCTTTAATCGAACTGCTGACTATTTTGCCAAGCTCCAACGATGTTAGAGGTCGGGTGTAGTGTGTGAAAACTACACTCCGAACAGTTCGGTGATGTAGCGATGAAAGTAACACATATTGTTTAAGGTAGGTAGACAAATAGCAGCTATAACGTATATCAGGTATATCTTCTCATAAAAAAAACAGCTAATGTACGCTGCCTGTAAACTACCAAAGATGTTTTATACCTGCATTTCCAAAGGTACCACAGCCAATATATATGCTCATACATAGTCGCATTCATCAGTAAAATCTATCTGAGTGAACTGAAAATGGAGTTTAACATGAAGAAGTGTTGTATGCCGTTTCCCACTAAACGGTGCTCAAAAAACCTTCGTAAATTAACCGAACAAAATGTCAAAAAACTCAAGTTTATGGGCAAAATACATTTGGACACTTCTTTGATGATTTGTGATAATTGTCGTTTGCATTTAAATAGAACGGAACAATCCCATGCTGCAATTTCGGAGCCTAGTGAGAAACCATCAATTACTAACATTATGGATCCACAACCATCTACATCACGGCAAGTAGACTTGTATGGTCTCGAGGAAACGCCATCGGCAATATCATTAATGTCAGTGCCATCTGATAGCAGTGTCAAGATTATTCAAGGCGCCATAATATTGAGCTATTTAACAAGGGCGTAGCTGGAATCAACGTTTCGCCAATATCGGCTAAAAAGTTCCTGAACGTACATTATGCCCGCAAAAGTTCAAAGATGTTTCAAACGGCATTCGGACACACATATTTGGGGATCAAGCGGAGGAGGATGACCTGGAACAATTGAAAGTGAAAGCAGCCGAATATGACGAAATAATCAGCGCAGCTAAAGGACCGGTATGCTGATCCAGAAACTTCGAGGGACGATCAAGTAAGGATACTTTCGGTTTTACCACAATCTTGGACAAATCAAAGAGTAATGGCAGAATTTGGAATAACAAACAAGTACATCGTATCACAAGCTAAATTCCTTGCAAAGCACGAAGGTGTTTTAGCTGCCCCTAACGAAAAGCTGGGACACGGTCTGAACCCGGAAATAAAAAACCAAATTTTGCAATTATACGACAGTGATGAGATTACACGAGCAACCCCTGGTATGAACGACTACGTTTCAGTGAGGTGAAGGTAAGAGGCTTCATATTCAAAAGCGCCTTTTAGTTTGTTCATTAAGAGAAGCTTTCATTAAATTTCAAGAGATGCATCAAAATGCTGTTGGGTTTAGCTCTTTTGCAGCACTAAGACCAAAGCATTGCAAATTACTTGGCAGCTACAGGTTCTCATAACATTTGTGTTTGCACCATTCATGAGAACATTAACTTGATGCTTCATGGTCTTAGAAAATATTCATTCGAGAATGATTATAAATTGTGTTTTGAAGAAATATTATGTAGCTCATCAACTAGAACTAAAAAATGTTACCTCCGTGAATGCGAACGATGTCCAGGCTTTTCAGATTTTGAGAGTAGTTTAACAGACAAATTAGAAAAATGTGGTTTAGTTGAAATATCTTTTGAGCAATGGATTTCAACTGATAGATGTAGTTTAGAGACACTTGTTAAACCAATTGATGAATTTATTGCTTATTTTTGTGAAAAGTTGGAACAATTAGTATCCCACGATTTTGTCAAACCTCCAGCAGTCTAGTTTCTTGAGAGATTATAAAGTTGTCTTAAAGACGGCGCAAGTAATAATAATTTGTGATTTTTCTGAAAATTATTCATTTGTTTTTCAAGATGCTGGTCAAAGTATTTATTGGAGTAATGAGCAAGCCACTATTCACCCTTTTGTCATTTATTACACGGAATCTGGAATACTTAAAAATATCAGTTTCATTGTTATCTCAGAAGTGTTGAAACATGATACGATTGCTGGTGCAGAGTGTTTATTTCAAAACTAATAAGCTTTTGCAAACAAAAATTAAAGTAAAGGAAGCTACGTTTATGTCTGACGGGGCAGCATCCCAATATAAAAATAGGGAAGAACTTTGCAAGCCTTTGTAAGTTTAAAAAGAAATACAATACTGATGCTGAATGGCATTTTTTCGCAACATCCACGGTAAGGGACCTTGCGATGCAATTGGTGGTACATTAAAACGAATGGCAAGATATGCAAGCCTTGCTGTACAACATGAACACCCTATAAAAAGTGCATTAGAGTTATTCGAATGGGCGAACCAAAAAATTGATGATTGTTTAACAAAAATGTCGTTTTGTTATGTATCACATGAAGAGTATGAACACGGGGTAGCAGAATGGAATGAAATTTACCGAACAGATTAAAACGATTGCAGGTACACAAAAGTACCACTCATTCGTTCCAATTTCAGAAAACGAAGTTTTTGTAAAACTGTTTTCGAATGACGAAGAAGGCAGGATTCATAATATATATAAAAGCAATCAATAGTTTATATAATGTTTATGTAATATTATCAATGACCGAGACTAATAAATGGTATATATAAATATAAATCCAACCATAATTCATTATTTTTGTCTTATAACTTTAAGTGAAGCTTTTTCAATCGACGAGCTGTTAAGAGTAAGTAAGAGGCACATACATGTGTTTTAAAAAGGCTAAAAACACAAGAGAAACAATCGTTAGCTATTGTTGTTTTAATATCACGAGTAATTTATGAAAAGGGCGTATTTTTTGAGGTTTTGAAATTTTATTGAAAGAAAATCAGAAATATCTTGAAAACGGTTGCGTTTACGTGGTTTATCATTATAATCATTATTATTTGTAATGATCTCCAAAACCATATTGTAATATCAAAATTTATTTATAAGAATGAATAACCAAAATTTGAAATATACACCAAAAACTTTTTTATTATAAGAGCGTCTATCCTAGAGTTTTTTTTAAAACGTGTCTTTTTTTCTCAAATTTCCATACAACAAATTAAAAAAATATTCAAAATATGTTTTTTTAGATATTTTATTTTTAGTAATTATTTTTGATTTTTCTTGATGAAAAAAAAATTTTTTTTCTGTGTATATTTTTTTTAATAAAGGCTTTTCAGTTCCTACAATTCCCTTATAAAAGTTTTTCTCTAAATGTAATGGTTTTTGAACTACGATTTTTCAAGTAAAATGTTGGAAAAAACACATACGCTCATCTCAAAAGTTACTCTGAACCCAAATTATCTTAACACCAGTGGAATTTTTTTTCCAACGTACCGAACTCATGTGCCAAGTTTCATCCAAATCAATGATGATCGGGTATGATTTTTGGGATTTCCGGCACATTCTGGATGGAATCCTCAACTCGAAAACAGCTAGATATAATCTAATTTTTCCTCAACCCTTCTAGATTTGAATGGAGCCTTATGTCGGTTGCCTGTGTTTCCAGTGTTAATTTTGTATGTGGGCTGATGTCTTCTCCCAACTTAGATCTCAGGGTGGCCACAGAACCGGAAAACCGGGAAAACCGGGAATTAACCGGGAATTCTAAAAACCAGGAGAAACCGGGAAAAAACCGGGAATTTTTGTTCACATGATTGTTCATAATTTAGATTGTGTGTTATTATAATCGAGCTCTAGGTAAAGGGTGTCCACGATGAAATTGCCACACACAAAATTGATTCGCATAATTCGAGTTTTCATCCGATTGCCATCAAATTTTCAGGGATTGAGAAATAACTATTAAACTTCATTTTACCATTTTACTCGTATTTTATTTACAGTCCATACGCAAATGCCCGCACCTTGGCCTTAACCCCGGCCATAAGATTCGGCACAACCTGTGAATCAACCGTTTTTTGCATGTAAACCCATACTTTCTTCAGTTCCTCGACTGTCTTCACTACCTTAGGTTGTTTAAGAAGGTGCTGCTTCATAATCGCCCAGTACTTCTCGATGGGGCGGAGCTCCGGAGTGTTGGGAGGGTTGAACATTTTCGGCACGAAATTGACCTTATTGTCCGCATACCACTTCAGCACGTCCTTGGAGTAGTGGCATGAGGCCAAATCCGGCCAGAAGATTGTTGGGACGTTGTGGGCCTTCAGAAGAGGAAGCAGCCGCTTCTGGAGGCACTCTTTTATGTACACCTGTCCGTTCATCGTGTCCTGGGTCACGAAAGGTGCACTCCGCTTCCCGCACGTGCAGGCTTGCCAAACCAGGAATTTCTTCGCAAATTTGGACATCTTCTGAGTGCGGACATGCTCCGGAACGCTGAACTTATCCTTGGCCGTTAAAAACAGGTTGCCGGGGATCTGTTTGAAGTCGGCCTTCACATATGTTTCGTCGTCCATGATGCAGCATTCAACTTTCGTCAGCATGTTGAGGTACAACTTCCTGGCACGGGTTTTGGCGGACTTGTTCTGCTTCTCGTCGCGATTAGGGGCCTTTTGTACCTTGAATGTTCGAAGCCCAGCCTTAGTTTTGGCCTTCTGGACAAAACTTCGGCTTAGGTGCAGCTTCTTAGCCACATCCCGAACGGAGGCGTTCGGATTTCGGTTGAAGGCCCCAACTACGCGGTTGTGATTTTTGGTGGTGTACGGAATACTTTTTCCTTCACTTCTGGGCTTCCGATTGGTGGTCAACCGTTCCTCGAACCGCTTAATCACTCGCGACACCATGGAATTCGCGATTCCCAACGTTTTAGCGATGGAACTATGCGAGAGATCCTTGTTCTCGTGATGAATACGCAAGATTTTATCACGCACGAGCTGTTCTTTCGACTCCATTTCCGCGAGTTTTGATCACAGGACTTTAAAACTTGCAGAGTGTAAATAATGCACTATGATCTAAATCCACCCAAATTTCCATTAAATTCTACCCAACGGTTAAAAAGTTAGAGTAATTTCATAGTGTGGCAATTTTATCGTGGACACGCTTTATTCCTTTCTTAGCGTGTCGATCTATAAGGATCTATGAAATTTTAGAGTGTGTCAATTGATGTACCTTCTATAACTATCCTGCACAAAAAATCTTGTAGTAGAAACTACTATTTTACCTGACTACTATATTTAAAACTACCATGACATTTCAGTCAAATTTACTACGTTTATCTTCAAACCTTCAACGTTTGTGGTATGTTTGACAGACCTCATATTGATATCAACCGCACCATGGTTGATCTAATCGCAGGCATGGTAAAATCAAACGCATTTAAAGTCAGGTGAAAATTGTTGGTGTTTGCGCAGAATTTAACCTTCGAAATAATAGTTTCTACTGCGGTTTTTTTTTGCGTGTGGCTCATTCGTGTAAGTTTGTAGTTTGTTGCCACAGTATTTTTCGTTCCCATCTTTAATTTTCACCAAAAAATCTTTTTTTATCTGTGTTTAACAGCAGAAAATCTTGGCAAGAACCTTGCTTCAAACATTCGAATTTAGATGGCTTTATTCAGATTGCAGCAATGAACTTCCTTAGCGAGATAAAAGCCAGCTTTTCATCTGCTGGTTGTAACACAGCAGTTTCCCCAACAAGTTTCCAAGTCATGATCTTCGATGGCCTATATCTCATATTTTTCGTAAAAGTACGGATATTGTTTAAAACTTGAATTGAACTCCTTCAAAGTGTGCAGCTTCTTGGGTTCACACACGATACAGTTCCTGTTGACAACTGACTAGAACGATAGCCATCTGGTGGCAGATCGATGCAGAACGATGCTTCAAATCTAAGATATTTTGTATCATCTGGAATCCCTTGGATTATTTGAGGCTGCATGATAAGTTACTATAAATATCTTGCATCAACTGTTCCAGTGGCAGCTTTTTTCCATGTGTAGCTTGCACAAAGAGCCAAGTACATTTGATAATTATCAAATGAGAACTGACACGTTTCAGCAGCTTTTTGACGGATCGGTCAGAACCCATCATTACCGATGCTCCATTTGATCGACAGCCAACAGCCTTTTTTGTAATCGGTGCCATCGATCTGAAATTGTTCAACAATTGCCCAATGTATATTGAAATGCAGTTTTCATAAGGGCTAATGTCGCAATCGTAAACAATGGCTTCTACCGCAAATTTCTCGAGAATGCTAACTTAATCATAGTGAATTACCACGATGATTGTACAGAAGCGGAGTTCCCTTTACAATAGCAGTTGTAGTTTACTTGAGTGATATTAAAGATAACAAAAAATCACATTTGAAATATGTATGCTTCGAATAACAAAAATAAACATCGAGAACATTCTTCTATTCGGCTAGAATGCATGAAGATAATTTTAAATAAGAAGAACAATATAGAAATAGAAAGATTATAGAAATCCCTGTAGGAAACTCTGTCGAATTTTGTGGAGCAATCAATTGAAAACTCAAAAAATAATTCTACAAAAACCCTTGCAGAATATTTAACGTAAAGAATTGAATACAAAGATTATGAAACTGTAAACTAGAATTTCTAAATTTCTTCACTAAATCAGGGTTTTCTCCAAGAATTATTTCATCAATTACCTTATAGTTTTAGTTCTTTCAGGTGTCTTCAGGGATTCCTTTACAATCACAAAACTTCATAAGTTCAGGGATTCCACCATAAATTTCATCTAAAGATAGTCTAACAGAACAACCAATCAAATGCCAGAAGAAACTGCTGAAAGAATCGCTTGAGGATTGGCTACAAACTCCTGAAGAATACCAATAGAAATTTTAACTAAGTTTCTTAAAAAAATTATAAAGAAATCATTTGGAGGTACACACACAAACTGACTTTCAGACTGTCATCTGTCATCTGGTCTAAAACTGAAAGCAGAATTTGTTAATAGTTGGATCCTAAAATGTAGTCATGAAAATATCATTTTATTACGCTTTGGAACTCAATTCGTTCAAAATGGTTTGCTTCGAGTAATTGTTTTCTATTCGTAATTCTAGTTCATTGCTACATGATTTTTAAATTTGGCCCTAGAAAACCGGGAAAAAACCGGGAATTTGAAAATAAAAATTGAGTGGTCACCCTCTAAATGGACCTCCTCAACAGTTACAGAAAAAATACAAAATATGTTTCTGATCCGAAGTCGTAGCGGAAACAAGCTTCACAATAATTATCACCATTACAGTCAAGTGGTTAGTTTACGTCTGTTTACCTGTACTAAGGACTGTATCGTTAATTATGAGTACACCTTTGAGGTTTAGTATGAACAAGACTATGATTTATTTTGACAGCTGTTTAATGTTAATGTGTAGCTTGCCTTGTAAACAAACGCAAAACCTCCGGAACAATGTAAGGGTCTTACGGAAGAAAAGCGAAAATCGATTGTGACCAGGAACTGCTCTGAAAATGGGTTCTCGCTAAGAAAATTAGCAAAAGAAGAAGGTGCTGGTGTCTGTGCGGTCCAAAATGCAGTCAACCGGTTTTGTATGCATAACACATTGAAGGACTTCCCGAATAAACAAGTATTTTTAAGGTATTATACCATTTATCGTTTTTTATTCAAGTTATCTTCTAACAATTATAAACTGAAGATAAAGTGTATCATATCGATGATATATGTTATGGTAAATAAAGATCTTACCATTACACTAATAGGTTGTTAAGTATCGTTACTATTCAAAAAAATGACTTTTCTCGAACAAAATTTCCGGTGTATTATACAGTAAATAATTTGTGTAGGACGATTGGGTAGCCCCTCGGCACAACTCGCAAAAAGAATCAGTTCTCTATTAGCCGTTACACAAAGTGCCTCGTGTGTACGAGTTATTAAATTAAATGTTAAATAAAGTTATTTTTACGATATTCTTTCAACACTAAACCCTTCCTTCTTACATGGGGGCTCGTCCGGGAAGGAGTGTTGTTGAGACAGTGTACGAGATATGATTTAATTTCGATAAAGTTAATCACAAAACATACGACGCTGCGTGATTCAAGATGGCGGAACAGATCGCAGTATTATGTGATACGTTCACAAAGCTCGGAATCGCTCGAGTGTGAGAAACGAGGATTGCCAACTACCGGTAATAAAAAGACTATGGCGAAGCGAATAATCAATCATGATATGACGATGGGTGCAAACGACGAAGAGGAAACAAAGGAAGATGGAGTCCCAGACATCAACGACGAGATGAAGGGTAGCAACTACGACGAAGAATCCGACGACGAAAACGATGATAGTCAAAATACTGACGACGACGATGATGCATTCACTGACGATGAAGGTAAAACGAAGTTCTTTACGCCAAGTACGAAGATGAAGAGGATAGCATCAACACCGATACCAGTCGGATTCACATCATCGGAGCAACGACCGTACTCATTCCGGGATGTTGAAGATAGCATTGAAGCTTTCGGAGCTGACGAAGGACAGGACGTAAAAATGTGGATGAATCAGTTCGAGACAATGTCGAAAACGGCTTATTGGAACGATGACCAGAAGCTGATTATGTGCCGAAAGAAGTTGGTTGGCACTGCACGACGATTTGTGTTTTCTCAGCATAATATGACATCGTTTTCGAAATTGAAAGATGCTCTCATTCGTGAATTTTCACCTTTTGTACGATCAAGCGACGTACACCGTATGTTAGCTGGACGCAAAAAGAAGCCGACGGAATCATTACGGGATTACATTTACGAAATGCAACGAATTGCCCTTGCGATCGATCTCGACGAACCAAGTGTGTGTGAGTACGTTGTCGATGGCGTGACGGACGACGAGTTTCATCGATCACTGCTGTACGCCGCGCGGACCATCCGAGAACTGAAGGAGAAATTGCTCAACTTCGAGAAGGCGCAGAAAAAGCTGAGCCAAAACCGAAGTCAGATGACTGTGTTGGCAGGAGAAGAGAACGTCAGAAACCAGACTCGACGAAGCAGAACAGCAAATCAGAACTGAAGAGGCACTGTTTTAATTGTGGTGATGTGTCTCACGTTGCGAACGAGTGTCCACAAAAGAAAGACGGACCGAAATGTTTTGGTTGCAACTCTTTGGTCATTTGTCAAAAGACTGCAGTGTGAAGAAGAACAAAGAAGGCGATAAAAAACAAGTGTCGAAGGTGAACGTACTGCAAAACGTAAACATTGGTAAACCGTGTGTGATGATGAAGTTGTTCGGCCGCGAAGTTCCCGCAATTATCGATACCGGAAGCGAAATATCATTGATTCGTAAAGATCTGTGGATGGAGCTGTTGAGATTCGGTGCTCGTATGCAAAAGTCGACAATGAAAGTGCGTGGATACGGCGGAGAAATACAAAGTGTGTGTGGAGAAGCGAAGCTCCATGTCGTTATTGAAAAAGAAGATTACGGTGTGCGTTTTTACGTTGTGCCGGTTGACTCGATTGATATGCAGCTGCTGATCGGGATGGATTTCTTGAATGATGTTGACTATTCTATTACACCCGCTGGTGTGCGAGTGAATAAATATTTACCGACATTCGATGATTCGGAGCAGTACGAAACTAAGTGGATCCGCCGCGTTGAAGAGTTTGTAGGGAAAATGAAATGATGGTCCCACATCAGTATCGCGACGAAATTATGGAAATAGTTGAGAACTATAACCCGAAAGATTCAGTGGTCGCTGCAAATAAATTGACGATTAAGTTGAAGGATAATGACGTCGTTTGTTTAAACCCACGACGTTTGGCCCAGTTGGAAAAAGAAGTGGTGAAGGAACAGATTGGTGAATGGATTGAAAGTGGAATTATTCAACCATCCGAAAGTGAATACGCGAGTCCAGTTGTAGTCGTTCCGAAGAAAGACGGGTCATATCGGGTCTGTGTCGATTACCGTGAGATTAATAAGAAGGTAGTGCGTGACAAGTTCCCAATGCCGAACGTTGAGGAGCAAATCGATCGGTTGTCGGAAGCGCGTGTTTATACGACGCTCGATCTGAAAAACTCATACTTCCATGTGCCGGTAGAGGAAAATAGCCGCAAATATACAGCGTTCGTAACAAGTGATGGGCAATACGAGTTCCTTCGGGCTCCTTTCGGACTGTGTACCAGCGGTAACGCATTCGGTCGTTTCATCGCTGCGGTGTTGAAAGACTTGATTAACGATGGAACGATTATGGCTTTTGTGGATGATGTGATTATTCCGTCCGAAAATGAAGAAGAAGGACTAAATGTGTTGAAGCGTGTACTGGAAGTGGCAGAGAATGCGGGGTTGCAGTTTAACTGGAAAAAGTGCGTGTTCCTTCAGCGGCGTGTGGAGTATCTTGGCTACACAATTGATAATGGTCAGGTGCAACCAGCTCCAGCAAAAGTTGAGAAACTTTTGCAGTTCCCGCAGCCGTCGACAGTAAAGCAGTTACAGCGATTTTATGGATTAGCCAGCTACTTCAGGAAGTTTGTTCCAGCGTTCGCAAATGTCACTCGTCCGTTGTCAGGTATGTTGAAAAAGGGAAGTTTGTTTCAGTTTGATGATGCTGCGATAAATGCCTTCAACCACATCAAGGAGATCCTAGCAAGCTTCCCGGTGTTGCGCATTTTAATCCTGACGGTGACATCGAAGTTCATACCGATGCTAGCAAGGAAGCGTTGGCAGGTATCTTGATGCAGAGAGCGCAGGATGACATGAAATTCCATCCTTGCTATTACTACAGCCGTTTAACTAGCGGTTCTGAGAAAAACTATCACTCATTCGAGTTGGAGACGTTAGCAGTTGTGGAATCCGTTAAGAAGTTTCGGTGCTATCTGCTAGGTCATAGGTTCAAAATCGTTACGGATTGTATGGCCTTCAAAGATTCGATGTCCAAGAAAAAGTTGAATGCTCGAATAGCGCGGTGGGTGAGTGGACTTGAGCTGAGTTCGACTATGAAGTTGAACATCGTCGTGGAGAAAAGCTGCCTCACGTGGATGCACTTACAAGAACAAATGTAATGGTCGTATCTGCACCGATTGTCGCAAAAGTGCGTGCAGCGCAAAGCAACGACGATAGAGCGAAGGCGATTTCAGCTGCGTTGGAACAAGGTGATGAATGCAAAGGGTACATCATTTGCAATGGTGTTCTGTATAAAGATGATGGCGAGACTAGGCGATTGTTTGTTCCTGAGTCTATGGAGGTGGAGATCATCAGATTGGCTCATGAAAGAGGTCATTTTGGAGTTAGGAAGACAAAGGAGAGGATCGATGCCGATTATTTCATACCGAAACTGGACGAAAAGATCAAGCGCTGCATTTCCACATGTGTCGCTTGTATCGTTGGAGAAAAGAAAAGAGGAAGCCTAAAGGAGAATTACACCCGATCCCGAAAGGTGATATTCCGTTGGATACCTTTCATGTCGATCACCTAGGACCGATGCCGTCAAGCAGGAAGGCATACAACTATATCTTGACAATAATCGATGCCTTCACCAAGTTCGTGTGGCTATTCCCAACAAAGTCGACAACCGCTGAAGAAGCCGTCAAAAACTACGAGTTATCACCGATACTTTCGGTACCCACGCAGAATTATTTGCGATCGAGGAGCAGCATTCACGTCAGGACTGTTCGCGAAGTTCTGTGAAGATGAGTTCATCGAGTTACACAAGATTGCCACCGGTGTTCCACGTGGCAATGGGCAAGTGGAACGAGTTCATCGAATTATCATTCCAATGATCACCAAGATGTCCGTCGATAAACCAGAAGAATGGTTCAAGCAAGTTACTGCCGTTCAGAAATGCTTGAATAATAGTTGGCAACGAGCGATTGAAATGACACCCTTCCAATTGTTAATCGGTGTGAAAATGCGGACCAAAGAGGATCAGGTGCTACATGAATTGCTGCAAAAAGAAATACAAGCAACGTTTGAGGATGAAAGGGATGAGCTTAGGAAGACGGCGCAGAAGAGTATCCAGCAAATGCAAGAGGAGAATCGAAAGTACTACAATTTACGCAGGAAGCCGGCTGAGAAGTATCAAGTTGGGGACCTTGTAGCGATACCGAAAACCCAGTTTGGTATTGGTCAGAAGGTAAAGCCAAAATTCTTTGGGCCATACGAAATCACTAACGTGCTACCCAATGATCGTTACGAAGTGCGAAAGATTGACGACGAAACCGAGGGACCCAAGAAGACATCATCTGCTGGCGATTGTATCAAGCAGTGGACGCTTCCGGGTCGGAAGTAGTGCCAGGAAAGGCCGTGTGGGACGATTGGGTAGCCCCTCGGCACAACTCGCAAAAAGAATCAGTTCTCTATTAGCCGTTACACAAAGTGCCTCGTGTGTACGAGTTATTAAATTAAATGTTAAATAAAGTTATTTTTACGATATTCTTTCAACACTAAACCCTTCCTTCTTACAT
>JASCZW010020472.1:0-12181 GCA_034211315.2 Aedes japonicus | reverse complement strand
TACGCATATCTCGTAAAGAATTAGCAATTATAACGAAATTAAAAAGAAATAACTCAACCCACTCTATAGCTCTTGATTGAAATAAAGCCTTGTTCGGTTTTTTCGGACTAGTTTATCTAACCTATCGTTGGGCTATAACCCATCTTCGTTAAAGATAGTAAAATTCGCTATGAGAATAGCACTAGAACTGATGATTGTTGTTTTATAGAATACTAGCTGAACACGGTGCGAGCCTTGCTAGGCTTGCAACTAAATGAACGGTTTTTTTTCTGATTGAATCTGATTTGCGTAGAAGCATTACATAGACAAAACATTTCTCTTCAAACGAAGCCGTATTCGGTCAGTTTGTACGTAATTTTCTCTTGAATAACCCTAGATTAACTTCTTGTACATAATGTAGTAGTAAGAATAACTCAACCCATTCTTGACTAAGAAGGGGTCAAACTTCCATCAGATCATGCTGCTTACCCGAGAAATACAAATTTTGTGTTTTATTTGCATGGATTATTGGTTTGGTTTGGTTCTAATTTCTGTTTCATTTGTTTGAAAACCCCCACATACCAAATTTGGTTCCATTTGCTTGATTTGTTCTCGAGTTATGCTGAAATTCGTGTTTCATAGGCGGCAGAAATTTGTGTTTCCAAATGCGGGAGTGGTCTCGAACCATCATAAGAACCTTCCCCGACCCCAAAAATCCCTGCATAAAAAAAATTCATACCAGTTGGGATAGTTCTCATGTTTGATTCAAATTTGTGTTTCATTTGTATAAGAGCCCCCCTTTCCAAAGAGGAGAGGGGTCTTAAACCATCGTGGAAACATTTATTGCCTACAAAAACCTCCACATGCCATATTAGGTTCCATTTGTTTGATTAGTTCTTGAGTTATGCAGAAATTCCATATGTTTTTCATTTTGATAGGAGCCCCTCTTTCTAGAGGCGGAAAGAGTCTCGAATTATCATACGATCCTTTCCCGGACCTAAGAACCCCTGCAAACAAATTTGCATAGCAGTAGGGATAGTTTTCATGTTTGGTTTAAATATGTGTTTCATTTCTAAGAAAGCCCCCCTCTCCAGAGGGAGGAGGGGCTTCAAACCACCATAAAAACATTTCTTGCCTTCAAAAACTGGTCCATACCAAATTTGGTTCAATTTGCTTGATTAGTTCTCGAGGTATGCAGAAATTGGTATTCCATTTTTATGGGAGCCCCCCTTTTCTAGAGAAGGGAAGGTTCTCTAACTATCATAAGAACTTTTCTCAGCCCTAAAAATCCCTCCATATCAAGTTTCACGCCGATCGGTTCAGTAGTTTTCAAGTCTATAAGGTTCACACAGACAGAAATCCATTTTTATATATGTTTATTATTTATGTTTTTTGTAGTAATTATCATATAAACTTCGAACGGTTGTGCACTAATCTATGGGTAAAATGTCACGATAGCAAAATAAAAACAAGAATTCTCGATCAAATTGATTACAGCCAAGTTTTATAACTGCAATGTAATCTGAAATAATAGGACTAAGGTGAATTTTATTTTTATAAAATCAGAGCCCTAGCAGCACACTTGTTTCAAACCAGTAAAAGAAACTTCTTTATGACTCAATCATGTCACAAACAAGTTAGTGTAACCAATTATAATTGTTATGTGTTGCTTGGCAGGTGAGGTAATGATCCGTAAGAGAATGACAGTGTGAAAAGTTAATATGTTCGAGATCAAGCAAACGGCAGCTTAATGTTGATAGCAGTTCTGCGAATAGTTATTTCAAATTAGTTCTATGAATTTACCGATAACTTCTAGAGAGTGTAAATTTTCGAATACGGAGTATGATGAAATTTTAGCTCTTGGCAAATTATAATTGTAGCTCTTGACTAATCCTTCATATCAGTGCAGGGCTCTTAATTACAGTAAAGGTCAAAAATGATATAGTATTTTTTATGTTAAAATAATAATCATTGCACAGTAGTCCAGAATGCGAATTTAGGTGGAAAGATACATGTTCAGCGTAAGTTTGAAGTTTTAGAGCAAAATTGTCTTTTACAAAGTTGTTTCTAATAACAAGGTTCCTCTTTTGGTATGAATGAAAACTAGGGTGGTCCTTATTTTCAGAGAAATAAAAAATCTAACTTTTCTATTTGAAGTAATAAAGGCATATATTTGAAGAAGAAGTTGTAGAATTAATAATAATATCAAGCAATATTGATTGAATAAACTTTTCTGTATTTTTTAAATAACCGAATTAGAGCATTAGTCTCGAGCACTTTTTCAAACAGACGTATCTGACTTTGTAAACAAAGAGTGGAATTAAGATTCAAACGTTAAATTCTTGAAACCCTTGGTACTTTCATGCAAAGTAGAGCCACCAACACAAGGAATATCATTTCCCTAAAATGATGGTGATGCTACATAAGGGTGCTGAGAGTTTTGAGAAAATTACGTTTAAATCTTACTTCCCCTCGTTGTTTGCAAAATCATATAAGTCTGTTTGAAAAAAATACTCGAGATTTTTTCCTACACGTATCTCTATAAAAATCAGTTATTTAGCTGTAACTTTTTTATTTCAAATTTTTCAGCAAAGTTGTTTTCCAATTGATTATAGAAAAATAAAAGTTAAATCGTCTCTATCGTATGTAAAACAAAAGTGTTTATGGTTTTTGTAAACAAAATACGCCCTTTTCAAATGTTGATTTCTCAAGTTGGGGCAAATAAAAAAAATATTTTTCACAGCATTTGGGTTTTTATTGTTGCATATCATATCTGGAAACTGAAGTTAGGTATTTTTTTCAGTTTAATAAAACACACTTGAAAAGGGCGTAATTTTATAAGAAAATCGTTGATTACTCACTAACAGTTAGACATATCGGACTCATACGTCAAAAGTTTTATCTTCTTAAGTTATAAAAACCGTCTGAAGACAACTTTGTTATAAACTTTGAAATAAAAAAGTTAGAGCAAAAACTGTTTTTTTTTTTTGTAGGGACACCCTAAGGACAGCTGACCTGATGAAAGTCTTTATTTTCGATATTATTGATGAGTAGTTTCTATTGGATTCTTTTGCTGGTTGATCAAAGTAACGGTGGGCAACCGTTTTCAGTTAGAAGTGCTGTTTCTTAGTTAAACGAAAATCTAACTAGCGTAACTGTCTTTAGTTAGATTTTAGCTAATGCATTGTTGAATATCATTTCAAAATTCCGATTTTTGGAAATAAAGCACAACGATTTCGTAATACATGATGTTTTGAAAATCAGCTTCTGTAACGAGCCATCAGTAAATGAATTGCATTAGGTCAAAATGACTATTTACAGCACAAGTTAAAAATATAATTGAATAGCCATTACATTTTCCTAACCTCTGAGAGCTAAACAAAAGATTGCTTCTGAACTGACAACATAAATTTTCCCTATGCTTGCTTAAAAATTGACTCTATAGGGTAACGCGAGGCGTAAGGAAAATATGCTATCCTTGTAAATTTGCGTTGCACGCGTGTATTAGTGGTGGTTCTAATGTGTACATCATAGCATGCTGTGCTTTTGACTATGATCTTTCGTTTGTATACTTATTTTTACGGTTTGCGCATTTAGGAAGACGTGAAAATTAAGATTGTGGACACATGGCTACGTAAAAAAGGTGTAACTATGTGACAATTGGCGAAACGCTTTGGAATTCATCACGCAAGTGTAAAATCCATCATATGCAAGTCTGCGGAACAGCCAAGTCTTTAAACCTTAAACGAGTTCAGAAAGTGGTAGCTCTAATTTGGAAGAACAAATCAATGTCGATACGTTATGCAGCCAATGAAGCGAAAACCAGCGTCGGAAAGATTCAACGTATCAAGAAACGCAACAAACTGAAGACCTACAAGAAGCAGAAAATCGGCAAACAAAGTGCAGAATAGAAGAAACAAGGGCCCGGAATTTGTATTCGCGAGTGTTGCAGCGACCGGATGCAGTCCCAGTGGAAGATGTAAGCGATGCAGACAGGTCGATTCAAGTGGAAAATGCGGTCAAAAACCGCTGGTATGGCAAGCAATATGTTCCTGAGGTTTTTGGCCTAAGGCGTTCTTAAAATGAAACACTTGTCCGGAACGTGATGAAAAGTGTTCGATCAATAATTCACAAATTTGTGAAAGAATAATATTAATGTCATCTGGTTTTCAAAATGTTTAAGTTCGATTCCGTGCAATAAAAAATCATCCTTTTGTTTGATTAAAACATCATTTTTTATATGTTTTTAAATAAGTGGATAACTTATTTTTCATATAGGACTATAGAAGTCTAAGTATAGAATTGAAAGTTCCATAGGTGAAAAGTCGTATGAAAATTATGTATACAGCAATTCCATAGAAAAAAGATATACGATCTCTCAGAATAATTGGTTGTTTTGAGGAACAAAACATCCGAAAATATAAGACCCATTTTTTTGTAGTTAGTGTTCTAATTCAGCGTTATGATAGTCCAAAAATTGCCTTTTCTTAGTATTTGTTTAAAAAATTCATAACTTTTGAACCTCTGGGGCGAATGTGGGCTAAATACGCAAATAAAAGATCATCATTTTTTCTTTTTTGATATAAAGGGTGTTCCGATCAAAGTTTTCATTAATAAGTCAAATTCGTTTTCTTTGTCAAGTTCAGTAAACACAGAACAAAGGAGAAATATTAAGCTAAGCTTCCTTTCAACCTAATGCGAATTGCCAGGTCTTTCGTTTAACACCTGCCATAAGATTTTGTACAGTCTCCTTGTCCACTATATTCACCGCAAAACGCAAGTTTGCCTTGAAATGTTTCTCGCTCACAACAGTGTTTTGAGTTTTCTTAAGGTTCCGCTTGACGATGGCCCAATATTGTTCGACTGGGCGGAGCTCTGGCATGTTGGGAGGGTTATTGTCCTTGGGCATCACTTGAACGTTGTTGGCAGCATACCACTCCATGGCCTTTTTTCCGCAATGGCAAGATACCAAATCCGGTCAAAATAGAACGGAACAATTGTGTCGCTGCAGAAAAGGCAGTAGACATTTTTGTAGGCACTCGCTCAGATAAATTTCCTGGTTGACGGTTCCGGTCGCAATGTAAACGTTGCTCTTCAAGCCACAGGTACAGATGGCTTGCCACACCAGATATTTCTTCGCGAACTTTGACAGTTTAATGTGCTTGAAAATATCCGGTTGCCGTATAGAATTCCTGTCCAGGAAGCTGTTTAAAGTCTGCCTTGACGTAAGTTCCATCGTCCTGTACCACGCAATCAAACTTCATCAGCATCGCCGTGTACAATTTTCGCGATCGTCCTTTGGCAGACGTGTTATGTTTATCGTCGCGATTTAGAGTCACTACTTTCGTGTAAGTCGACAGTCCAGCTCCTTTTAGCTCTATCAACGGTTGAAGGCGTCACTCCCAGCTTCTTTGCGACATCTCGGACGGAGAGGTTGGGGTTCCGCTCGAAATAGCGGGCAACTCTTTTTGTCGTCGCTGTAGCCTTCAATTCCTCCGATTCAGCTTTCCTGGCTGTCAACAAACGTTCACCGAACACTTTTAATACGTTGGTAACAGTTGATTTAGCCACATTCAACAATTTCGCCAACTTCGCGTGAGAGCAGTTTGAATTTTAGCCATGCACGTGAAAAATTTTGATGCATTGCTTCTCTTCCTTCGGCATTTGATTACTTCGACATTTTGATAACTGAAGTGCTAATCTCAAAATCAAAATAGAGGCATGATGCTACTGGCACACATCTTCAAAATGAGGAGTGTGCACAAATTTTTAATGCACGATGAATGGAAATGCGTCAAGTTTATGCCGATCAAATTTTGATCGAAAGAACAACAAAACAATGAAAAAGAGAATAAGAGGTTTAAAATGCTAAATAAGAAGAAAATCCAAATGAAACACGTCCGCAGCTCGGCGTTTCAACGTTTCATAAAGCCACGTTCTATAACTAGCACGCTAAATCTCTCTAAACAGTATGTAAAACTTATCGGAAAACTTCATTGAGAGCGAATGTCCACAACCTTTATTTTGTAGCTGTGCTGCACTATTTAATCAAAGGCGCGAATTTCTTGGCAAAGGTATTTCAGAACCTCACAAAGTCTGAGCCTGCCGTCCCAACAAAGTGATTCACTTCATACGGAGTATCATTCTAAGCTGGGAAAATGCCCTTCATTGATAATAGCCACTTACATAGTTGTTTATTTGCATATGACCAGGCATAGAGCAAAGAAGATACATTACTATAGATCAAGTCTGGTCGTAGTGATCAATGTCCCCAACATAGTTAAAAAAGCAAACCTTCTCGTTCGAAAACAAAAACCTTGACAACATGTTGTGAGAGGCTCCAACAGTATCATTAATGATGGTAGAAAACGGAACAAAACTGATTCCAAGCGCTACTCAAAGCTACATTGTTTTCACAATGAAAAACGTCCATCACATATTGTGGGTAACACCAATAGCATCATTACTGTTGGTCTAAATTAGTTCAAAGCAGCTATTAAAACTCAGTTAAAACTCTTGTGTTTTCAATGAAGTAAACCATCGTCATACTTTATGAAAATAACGATAGCCAAAAACTCAGCGTATTATCCAGCATCTCAATGTTTTCTCACGAGAGTGTAGAAGATTCCTCGGCTTTCAACAAAGTTAGTATCACGGCAACATATTCCTACCGTGTCCTGCATTTGTGAAGGGCCAGCACCGATATTTCCTTAGTTCAAACACCATCTGTTGGTTCTCTGTGTAATTACAGCTGAGCTGGCAATAGCAGAGAAGTAACCTTTCCAAGTAACACACAAAACATCTTTTTAGAATGATTTATAATTGTTTGTATTATAAATGTATTATAAACGTATTGCAACACATGTCTGGACATGTTTGGAGCGGTTTGAACCGCTAGTATTCTATATATCACTCCGATAAACGGCCGAGATAAAAATACTTTTTTCACTGCTGCAAGTGATTAATACTTTATGATTGTTCTTAAAAACATGGTTCCATTCATTTTAAGAAAAACATGAACAGAACAAGATTTAATGGGTAGTTCTAAATAATGTTGAAATAACATCACACCAACCGTGTTTTGTAAGATGCGTTCTTTTTCATAATGATGAATTTGTTGTACTTGTGTTATTGTGGTTTCCCTCCCAACGGGAAGTATATCGTAGATACTGAGAGTTAACTTTTCTCTGAGTTAGCTTAGCAAAGGACTAACTTTCAAATCCCACGCTTGATGATGTTGTATTTTTGTATGAGGATAATTTTTTTCTATTTTATGTTTTATAAGGCTTTTGCGTCATATAAAAATATGAAATAAAGTATTACACACCTAAATTTATATCCTGTTTTTGTAATTTAACAGTACTTTCAACTTGTTTAACACAAGCAGTGTTGCTTGGGATTGGGTGGTCAATGATGCTCATGCTCATACTCATGCAACGGGTATGACAAAAATTAAACCCCAAATCCAAAAATTTCATCTGAGATTAAAAAATAAAGGCCCAAAACAATACTTAAGTCCGTGCCATGTTATTAACAATGGCTAAGTCAATCTATTTAGGTATTTTGATTATTAATTCAATTGCATAATAACTGAGACTGATGAACGAGCAGACAAAATGATCATCCCAAAGATTATTAAATCACCGAAAGTCACACTTCGCACGACTCCGGAAAATCTCTTCCTGCTTGTTTCTGAATAATTTGTCATAGACATAAGTTCAAAAGTAGATTCACGAAACGTCGTGATCTGCAAAGTAAATAACGGTAGAGGCTAAACATGTGCTCCAAAAAACAGAAAGAGCCAACCGAGCATTGGAGACGTGTTCTATGGACCGACGAATCAAAGTTTGAATTGTTCAACAACAAAACGTAACTAGTGGAAATCTTTTAACTATGCCGGTCACTGTTGTGCTAAATATTGTAAATAGAGGGCAGGCTCTTCTCCCCGACCATTGAGGCATCCTCATGTGAGATGGCTTGCTTTTTTGACCAATTGTTCAATCTTGTTGTTGGAAGGAGATACTTTATATCACTGTGGAAACGTATAAGTGATGTTGCCTATCGATCAGCCAAACTCTTTTTTAACCCTTCATACAATGGCATGATTAGGATAATCAGTGGCTGTTAAAGCTTGATCAAGTCAAACACAGAGGAGAGCCCATTGCTGTCGGACTTAATTTCCGTGCTACAATGGGTGGTAGAACATACCATACATCATACATTATTGTGGCAACAATTATAATGATTTCACATGTAGCATTCATAGTTCAGCTGTGAAACTACGTGCACTTCCTGATAAAACTCCAAAATACACTATGAAAGCTGAGCCCTGACGGTGCGTAATGTACCGTTCTCCCCTAACGGCAAACCAACGGCAAGTAAATTTTATCCAGTCATCCACATGGTAACTTCATGTTTTTCCTATGCAAATCACCTTTTCCACCGAGGCATGACCGCAAACTGCTAGTTCATGACACTGGAAAACCGAACACATCTTACAACCAAACGAACCACAACAATGACAAAAAAATCACACATCTTCATAATCCATCTACGCCAGAACACATGGAACAGTCCTAACAATTTTACTCTCTCTGACAGACGACAAATATTATCCAAATTATCCATTGTTCTATCGTAACTAACTTCACCGCATAAATCACGTTCAAAACAATTTGCACCTTCAAGCGCCATAAACTATTGTCGACGGAACGCCATTCAATAAAGAAAAATGGAAAACCGCTTATCTCCGCTCATTTATGATGCATTTATGGCACAGTGGCATAAAGAGATACGAAAAAAAAGCGAAAACCTGCACTTCACAATTATATAACAATAATACAAAAATAGCCTTCAAGAAGAAAACAACCAAATGCAACTCCAACCTACACAAACAAAGCAAGCCAAAGCTATTAATGGCGGTAGAGGTAAACACACGGTTGCAGGAAAACACACGGTTGCAGGGAAACAAGTTTTCTCATCTCTTGCTCGGAACCTGCAAGTCGCTGTAGCCTCCCCCAAGACGAGAGGGGGTTTGCGCCGTGGCGAAGTAGCCGCTTGGGGCACAACTTCCATAAGTCAACGAAGACGACGGAAAACCACTACAACCACTGGCTCATGTTTTGATTACGATGAGAAAACCTGTTCTTCACCAACACACCGACAACGGTACCGTCTACTCTGGAGCCCAGCAGCGCCCAGTTTGGTAGCGTCCCCCCTTTTCTTGTTACTATTGCTATTGTTGATGCTCGGAAAAGAAGAGTTCACGTCTACCATCATACACCGCGACGCAGCATTCCGCACAGATATGCAGGTGTAGTCGTGTGATGGAACTTGGGTGGATACCTCTGGAGCAGGGAACTTCGATTCCCCCGCAACCTCAATTATCCAAGGGTTTTTTTTTGGGCGTTAAACAGTCCATTGTTCACTTATTTTGAAGAGAAAGTCGTCCTTCTGTTTGGAAGACAATCGAATTGACAAAGTCAGTCGTTGGAATCGAGATGTCTACCGCTCAAAGCGATGACGTCGTCATCACTGGGCGTTCCACCCCTTGGCACGTAATAGATCTGACTCATGATTCGATCTCAGGTCGCTATATGCAAATAGCGAACCATTTGCTAATTGAGATTTTCAAATCCGCGACATGTTTTCCAACCATTTCGCAATCACATTAGACCATACGACACTTTTTGTTATTGATTTTCTACTAACTCACTGAAACTGGGTTATTCCAAGCGATGGTACACACCTTAAATTTAACCTTATTCCAACTGTGGACACAACTGTGCTCGTTCTGTTTCGTTCCCCACTGCGGTGGCTCTTACTTCGCGTTCAGCATACCAAACTGTCCGACAGCAACGTAAAATCGACGAGGGGAATGTATGATAATCACTGCGTACACCGACCAAACATAAAAGAAAACTAAAACAATCAGTCAGTACCAATAAACCGAGGTAGTGGGCAATATATGGTAGAGGTGACGCGGCCGTCGAGCGTCGTCAACACGCAACTTGTAACGAACACGGTTCTCTCGAAACTGACGTGCCGAACTCGCGCGTGTGGTGAGTTGAGGCTCCATCGCCAGCACCACCGCCAGACGAGTTTTCCAGCACCGCATGTGGAGGAAACGGTCAAACCAGCTCCCCACTCCTCCTCCACCGGCAAACGGTGTAAACAACAACGCCCGAAAACACCCATCGCCTCCGAGAACCTTTATGCTACGTGGAACTCACCAGGTGTGCCAAGACGAGAGTGCGAGTTGCAAGTGGTGGATTTCCAGTAACCGATCATTCGCTCCCAAGTGATCATTTCAACTCGCTCTCTTATGCTCTTCGTTGTTATTTTTTGTTGTGTGTATAGAAAGAGCATGATCGCCGACTCATTCACCACCGCTGACTGCAGTGCAGATGCTGAGGTGAATCAATGGAATTAATTATTATTCTCGCATTTAACCAGTCAGTGAACACGGGTGCAAATCATTTTCCGTCCGATGAGATGATATTGTGCATGCATTCTGATGGAGTCAGATTGAGTAGCCGCTCAATAGCGAGATCATTAAAAATGCAATGCATGAGTCTTGCATTTCCTACTCTTTTCGTGCATAGCTCGGAGACGAAGCAGAATGTCAACAACTAAGCTACAGAGAACTAGAAGAGAATCGTGGAGAGTCGAGTCGATCGTCGTCATTAGCACTGTGGAATCTAATTAAAGACAGTTGGTTTGCTGATGGAAGCAACCGCAGGGAAACCTTCCCCATATGACGCATACTATCAGCTGTCGAAAAATGTGGCTGAACGAGAATTCCGAGTTGCGATTCGTTAGGGTATAAGCATTTGACCTGCTTATGTAAAAACTCGATCATGATGCATTCGAAGGAACATGATAATGTTCATTGTGTTGTTGCTGATTGTGTCAGTATTCGTGAGGTTAGAGCTACACGCAAATTTGGCAATTTATTCGAATCATTTTAACTACGGTCATCAATGACAGGGAATAAAGAAAAAGAACCTGTTTTTATACGGTTTAATGACTCTCCCGGTGCACACTGGTTAGAACCGAGCCAAGCAAGGTTTGATTAATGGGGGTGATTCAAAGTAAATACTGCGCTTCTCTTTGTGGAACTTCTTAGTGGGGTAACGCAATACAAAGAATTAAGTATGTAATTATCAAAAAAAAATGGCCAGTAAAAAAAACTCCCTATTGGAGGGTCAAAAACTGATGCAACGTGCATATATCTAATATTTTGCAAAATTAAAAACAGTCATTTTCAAGTTTTCTATTTTGAAGAATGGAATGAAAGAAGACTGTTCTTTTATTAAAGAATTGGTTCTTTTTTAACCTTTGGCGAGCGTTTCACCGTCCTTTCCAACCGTTGGTTGCCCTTAAAAGGATCGAGGATTATAGATCTTAGCAAATGTGATCAAAACATCTACACAATGTTCGTTTATTTAATTTCATGTTTTAAAACTTTGAACAGCATTACTTAGTTGGAAACTAGGAAAATTTGGGCAAATCCTTCACTTGGTTTTTTTTTAAACAAAAAATTAAATAAATCTGAAATACTTTTTCCAACTATTATTAGTGAATGCTTTTTTAAATTCCTCTAGATAAAGCGTATCTTTTGACATATAGGCCTAGTTCGTCTGCGATTTACAGACGTCTTCAATGTCCAGTGTTCGATTTGCAGAGGGTTTCGTAGTAGGTCTAGTATTTACACAAGATGTGTTTGTGTCTGTGTATTTTTGTCAGATGACAAGGTGGTCACTTATAATGCATGTACATATGTTACATTACTGCAAAGATGTATTTTCATTTCATTAATTTTATTAACATTTCGTTTAGATATTTCAAGTGATAAGTGATAACATCTTAAATAATTATCTTTTCGTTATAATTGAGTGGTATTGATTGTTTACAAGGGTATGAGGGTTTATTGAACCTAGCTAAAGATTGTAGTCCTTCTTTTGTATATAACTTTTTATTGCGTGGATTTTGGACTGTAAAATGGTGAGTCAACAACTGGAAAGAAGCTTGCGTCCCCGTAACATAGCTCTGTTCATCACAAGTCCCTACCTCATGTTTCCACGAGTCAAGAGATGACAAAGACCGCCAGCTAATGGTTGCGTACTTAGCTGGTATCTGTGGTGTCTGTTCTGGAATCCAGCGGCTGAGTAAGAAACGCTGAATCACGTCAGTTATAGCG
>JASCZW010020471.1:0-12210 GCA_034211315.2 Aedes japonicus | reverse complement strand
TAAGATTAAATAGGTACATGTACAATAAAGGCGAGTTGAAAATTGTGAAGCGTTCCGATTTATTCGTGATTGGAAGCTATGGGAAGTGTTACGTAATAGAGCAGGTTTGGGATTTATCCCGGAGGCCATCCCAGTTGGCGTCCACCGATGACGTGCAGATGCAGATGGAATACGGATTGGCATCCATGTTCACCGTTGTTGACCACCATCCGGAATCCTTGCGGTGCCTTCTGTTGACCCAACTGACCGGCTATCAGCATTAGATATCCGAACAGCTCCACATCTGCGGGAGTTCCATCTTCCAGTTTCGGGATTCGTCGCTTCGGAATTATCAAAAAGTGTACCGGTCCCTGTGGCGAAACGTCGTTGAATGCCAAACACTTGTCATCCTCGTAGATGATATCCGCCGGGATTTGTCGCTGGATAATTTTGTCGAAGATGGTTTCCGCGTCGGCGACCGGCGGTTTCGGGTTCCCGTTTCCGGTGGTTGTTAGCAGGCGTATTGGGGGCACTAACGACCGGGGAGCTTTCGGTTTTATTGTCGTTATAATAGTGCGCTGGAGTAAACCAGCGGATGTAATTAGACGATTCATTCCGCTTATTTTCTTCCGTATCTCAAAATATTGAAGCTTGCATTGTTGCAGTCGTCAGTAATAGAGTATTGTACTCTGTTTCACGTCGTAATTAAGATGAATCGTCCGACTTGCTGATTTGACAAAGGATCGTCACCACTGACGAGAATATTTGTCACCTGCAATTCTGACAGCGAGTCCATCTCACCTAATTCGTTGCGCGGAATCAGGGGGATTATCAGAACGAGACAGATTTTTACGGTTTTTCACTGCTAGGTGAATCGATTCTTGAACGTTTTAAAGCATAACGCACGTAACGCTCGGAAGGAGAATACCGAGTTGGAAATTTTGTAAACACAATCGGCATCGTGTTTCGTTTTTCTTCGGCACGCTTCTTGTCAATCGCGAAACTAATTTCATATTTGGGCGTAATTTTATTTGCTTATGAAAACAGTCATCATTTGATTTCTCGGTAATGGAAGCACAATTCGGTTTATAATTCCACCAAGTAATAGCATAGCTATTTTTTCATCTAGCCGTTTCCCAAGTTTGTCAGGGCATCCTATAATTGACGATTGATGTGTTGGTTTGCCAATAAAGATTACGTCCAAATAGCATTTCACACCCGACTATTTCCTGCGCGCCGTTTTCCAGCCTTGTTCGGCTACAAAAGATTTCAACATTCGTGTTCTATTGTTCTCCGATCGGATTCAGCAAGTTCTCAGTTCTCAGTTCAGATGTCTACGGAAGCTAAACGACCCAGGATGGCTGACCGGAATGGAAAAACCGACAAACGCAACTACTACGCCAAAACCGGAGATTCGAAAAAGAAAATCTTCCTGGAACCGGGCCAGTGTGGATTCATGGTAACGTGTAATTTTCGCGAAAGGGACTGCGTTCGGGATTGCTATCGTCTGCTGAATGAGTATGCCGATGGGTTGTACGGTAAGGTGGATGGACCCGAGGAAAAACCTCGCAACGGACGAAGGCGACAAGAAGGACGAAGGTATTTTGTAGAACCAATTTTCAAGACACAGAAATTTACTGCTATGCGCTATTCACAGAGGAACAAGAGGAGGTAGACATCTCGGTGTTGGTTCAAAACGAGGCGCGAAGCTGCCAAGAAGCAGCCGTTTCAGGTTCCGTTTTAAATCGGTAATAACCGGGGCGAAAAACTGCTGCTTCATTACAACAACACTGGATGATCCCAAAGAGTTGGCACTGAAGATCCTGCGGGACCTGAACGAAACGAAGAAAAGCAAAACTCGAAACATTCTACGGCTAATGCCGATTGAAGTGGTCACGAGGGCCTACATGAAGGACATAATCGATGCGGCGGGTGGTTTGTTTGATAAATACTTCCTGAAAGAACCGAAGACGTTTGCCATCATCTTCAATCGGCGGTTCAACAATGACATCATAAGGACCAACGTTATCGAAGAGTTGGCCGCGTTGGTTGCTTCGAAGAACATTAACAACAAGGCTAATTTGAAAAACCCGGACCTGGCCATTATTGTGGAAGTCATCAAAGGGCTATGCTTGATCAGTGTCGTGCCGGAGTACTTCCAGCTGAGGAAATATAATTTGCTTGAGATCTGCGCCCAGAGGGAGGAAGGCCAAGCCACGGAGAAGCCGGAATCGGAGGAAATCGCTGCAAAATCCGACGAAAAAGCACCCCCTGCTGAAGAGACCAAAACGGAGGAGGCCCCGTTTACAGAATAACATAATTTGCCGTAACGTGGAAGTGGTTTTTTTTGCGTCAAGATTACTAATAAAATAATACTTGTTAAATAGTATTTACAACAAATATTTAAATTAAGAAATAGAAAATCAATGTTTAGGCTTCTTTCCACCGCTTCCGCCATGTCCCTGAATGCCAGTGCTGCACTTGGAACTTGTTGCTTGAATCTCGGCCAAGGTTGGGGCGCTCGCCACCGGTACAGCAGCCAGTTGGTGGTTGCTACTGGGACGTTTCCGACCTCCTCCGGCGCCAGGGACGTCGTGGGCGAATACTGTTTAGACATTCCACATCGTTGAATATGACCTGGGCTCCACCACCGGTCGTAGGAATAACGTCCCCTTTGAAGATTTTCGTTTCTACCTCGCCCTCGGTGTCGGCCTCTTGGGAGATTAGACAGTACTTGGAGGCCTTCGCGCTTGTCACGTCCCGAGCATCGGTCAACTTCGTGATGGACTTCCGATCGGAGTAGTAAGGCTGGAAAATCGTGCCAAGGGGCACGGGATTTGCCGCCCTGTGCTCCAACCAACGCTCTCCGGTTGAGCGTGACCGACGATGGCGTGGATTGGCCACTGCGACTCCCTATGGGAAATAAAAAAACGAACCGATTGTGTTAGCGGACATCCAAAACTCTTACCCCACACAAATCTCTGCTTACCCGTCTGGACCGTGGAGTTTGCAATGCTCCGTTTGGAGTCGCCGTCACGTGGCTGGTCAGCGGCGTCGCCAACTCATCCACACTGTTCGATCTGGCAACCTTCTTGACCGGCGTTTCCCCCTTGATGATCTCCGAAACCAGTCTCAACCGCTCGTCCTTTTCGCGCATTTCCTCTCGCAGCTTGTTCTTCTGCTCCTGCAGTTTCACTTCCAACTCGCGGCTCATCTTTTCCGATTCGACGGCAATCTTGGAGGTGTACTTCTTCCGCTGTCGCTCCTTCTCGATCTCGTTTTGACTGAGCATCTTCGACTTTTGATTCAACTGGGTCTGTAGCTCCCTCACCCGTTCCTCCAACGTTCGATTGCGTCGGTTTAGGTCATCGATCGAACTCTCGTAGATCACAATTTTATTCTCCATGGCTTTAATCTTCTGTCGACTTTGGTTCAGAACCCCTTTGATCGAAGAATTTTCCGCCTTCAGTGCCACATTGTCCCTCTCAATTTTCAACAGATTCATTCGAAACCGATCCTGCCGCGCATCGTAATCTTCGGTCAGCGATCGACGCTTGGCGATTCGCATTTCCAACAGTTTAATCAACTCCCTGATAATTTCCTGGGCTTCTGGGCCGTTCATCTTCAGCTCCGGGAAATTGGGACCCAAACTGTACACCAATCCCAGATCCACATCTATTTTTATACCCTCCTGGTGACGCTTCTCGATGTCGTTCATCGCAATCTTGAACAACTGATTGGCCTTACGACGTCCAGGCGTTAGTCCCATATCAACCTTGGCCGGCGTTGGTCGAGTTATCTGCACGTCCTGCGTCATTTCGGCAAACTTCATCACCTGCGCCGTCTCGTCATAATCTTCTGCCCTCGGATTGACGCAAACTATCATCCGAACTTGTCCCTCGCCGTCGAAATAGTTTTTGAACAAGTGCGTTATCTTCGAATCTCTGTACGGAACCTTTTTCGAGCATCCCGTCATCTGATTTTCCCTCAAAATCTCCAAACACGTCCGCAGCGTCATCAAGCTGTTGTTGATATTGCCAGCCTCACGTAACCTCTGTCCCGTGTTTCCGGTTCGACTGGTCCTCTCGCTGCCGGCCAAATCCACCAACGAAAGCTGGCTAATCGTGACCGCATTCCGATCTTGAACTGCGTGTTCCCCATGATTATCGACCGGAGCCTGAACCAATCGAATGGTGAACACGGAATGCGATCGACTGGATTCCGCATTCAGAATCGTGTGACCAACTCGCTTACGCTTTTGACCAAATTGAAACACCTCCAGCGCTTCTTCCATAGTTTTAACCTCGACTTCCGTCACTCCATGGACGAACATATTGCGATTTGCATCCTCGCGGACCATCTTGCTTTGAAGTGTCCTAAAACAAATCCAAAATTAAAATCCTGGAAACCCCCTTCCTCCCACAAGAAAACTCACTTTTGAATGGTGGTTTCCTCCAGCAGATCATAGACGCAATTATTGTACACCTCAACGTACGTAATAAACACAGAATATATATTGTCCTCGTCAATCCCACTCAGCTCGGACGGTTCAACCGATGCCTTCGAAGCAATCTCCGGATCCAGATCCTTTCGTTTGCCCTTGTTCATTTTCGAGTGCATCTCAGCCTGTCGTTCGTACATGGCATCCGCTTCCGATAAGATATCAAACCCATTCAGCCGGTCCGGCTTGAATACAAACTTCTTCGCCTGAAAGTCCGCTATAGTCCGGAACAGTGCATCCAGGCACCGGGGCATAATTCCACGGTGATGAATATCCCCCGTCATTGTGTAGGTTTTGCCACTTCCGGTCACTCCGTACGTGAACAACAAACCATTCCTTCCCCGAATAAGTCCTTCGACCAGCGGTTGGGCCACCGTCGCATATGCCTCATGCTGTGTGGAGGTAGCCTCGAACACATGCTTAAAGATGTACTGCGTTTCCTTCAAATTCGTGATCTTGTAGTTGATCGCAATCTCAGGTGGCGTCAAGACGACCGTATTGTGAGCTGTGACCCGCAAACAGGACAGATCGGATTCGCACGGCAGCGGACGAACGCGACAGTACACATGCACCGGATCGCTTTGCAAGTTGTTGCCAGAATTTCCACGACTTTGCTGGGGCGTCGCCTTTGGCAGAACCTTGATGGGAGTTTTCTGGCGCCTGAAACCGGAGGGAACGTTAAGTCAGAACTTCCGAACGCACGTCAACACCGTTTATGAACTTACATCGTCTTCATCTTTGAAGCTTTGGTATTTTGTCGGTATTAAATAAAGGTTTTTCATTAATTGTTAATTATTTTTCGGACGGAACATGTATTACGGGAACTCAGCAGTGAAAAAGCCGTTGTGTGCGAAGTAAAAGTTCGTTACAAATCGTAAGAAGCAACAACAGCAACAAAACTAGCAGGCCAAGGACTGGATTACCGAGGTGAAGCGGTTTGTTAACATGTGTAAGTGATACCTCTATATGATTAAAGCGATGTCACATCTGCCAGCGCAGGGCTCCGTATGCTGCCCGTGTAAAAAGTGACGTCAGTAAATGTGATTATTTTTTTCGCTTTACTAATACAAATACATTTCATGATTTACGACGACTCCTTTATCTTGTATACCTTGCTAGCATCCAACATCAGGTCAACAGAAAATGCGCAGAAAAATACACAAAAGAGGAGAACGCAATCAACGCCCAAATGATCGAATATAATTTCCAGTTGACCTAATGAGCGTTGCGCTAACGTAGCGCAAAGCGGTATTCTTGAAAATGGCCTAAAATACACACGTAATCACAACTTCTTTGTAAAGTTAAAATTCAATCGAAAGTTGTTTATTTTGCACTTTCTCGATCGAAGAATTTTTCGCGTACGAATTGTGTTGCGGTCGAAACCATATAAACGGCAACGCAGTCCCTGTCGCAAAGTGATGTGTGCGAGCACTTTGTTCTTCACAATACGGCAGACAATGGGTGGTGGAAAACGATTGAACGTCAACATCGGAATCAAAACAAACGAAAAGAATAGTAAATGTGGTGTGGAAGGTTTCGGAGTGCTTAATTATAAATTGATTTATGAAATACTAATTAGTAGTGAGATTAATTAAACTTCATTATTCATTAAAGTTAATTAAGTTTCTATACGGAAGAAGTGAGTTGGAGTGAATTTGTAACCGATTTCTAATTGAAATTAACAAAATTTTCTCTGTTAGGTGTGTCTAGGTTACGATTCAAAAACGGTCGATCGAGACCGTTGAAATAGTAGATAATATATCGAAGTAAGTTAATTATTTTTTCATGCTTAGCTTTAGCTATTGAAAAAACATATATTGAATTATAATCTATGTACCATTTGCTTGAAAACTATATGCAAATAGGGAATCTAACATAGTACGGAATTATCAACGAGTGCCCATCCGTAAGAGGTATACAAGACGGGTTTGAAACTAAATTGTAAGTAATTAAGGCTTTTTTGTTAGTTGAAACCTAAATATATATTTAATTCCAGTTTTGATCAGCTGTTACGAAAAGTTTGAGTTGATTTCAAGGACTTTGTTGAAGTAAATCCGAACAAAATCAAAAAATTTACACCTCAAAGGATGGACTCTGAAAAAAGAGATTGCGTGATGTGTGATGCTCCCAATAAGATCTGTGATATGGTGCAGTGCGATAGAGTGTGAGTTTTGGTCCCATTATTCATGTGCGGGCGTTACGGAGTCGGTCAAGGAGCAGGATTGGAGTTGCAGCAAATGCGTCAATGTACTGCAAGTACCAAAACCGCGGAAACCCGCCAAGAACGAAGCAAAAAAGGTAACCGGGCACAAAGTGAGGAGCGAGGGTGGATTCTCCGTTGCTGGGTCTGTTTCGGAGAGCGCAGGATCGCTGGAAACTTCTCTGAAGAGGCTTGAAGAAGAGCAGCGTGCCAAGGAAAAGGCGTTCGAAGAGGTAATGGTTCTGCGTGAGAAACGGCTGTAAATGGATAGAGCTCTCGTCAATAGCTAAAGCTAAGCATGAAAAAATAATTAACTTACTTCGATATATTATCTACTATTTCAACGGTCTCGATCGACCGTTTTTGAATCGTAACCTAGACACACCTAACAGAGAAAATTTTGTTAATTTCAATTAGAAATCGGTTACAAATTCACTCCAACTCACTTCTTCCGTATAGAAACTTAATTAACTTTAATGAATAATGAAGTTTAATTAATCTCACTACTAATTAGTATTTCATAAATCAATTTATAATTAAGCACTCCGAAACCTTCCACACCACATTTACTATTCTTTTCGTTTGTTTTGATTCCGATGTTGACGTTCAATCGTTTTCCACCACCCATTGTCTGCCGTATTGTGAAGAACAAAGTGCTCGCACACATCACTTTGCGACAGGGACTGCGTTGCCGTTTATATGGTTTCGACCGCAACATGCGCCGACCCGTGAACCTGGTCCGGTAATCCTATCCGGTCCAGCGTCACCATCAGTGATCTCGAGCACCGCAAGCTTCGCTGTCGCCCGCTTCAACACGCCACTGTTAGTACAGAACCAGAGCTTGGCGTACTCTGCCGTCTCTCGCAACTATCGGTTCTTCGACAATCCCGCGCACCCAACACTTTCGCTTGTCTCCTCTACAATGTAGACCAAGTCACCTTTCTTCAAGTTTACTGCTTCCGCAAACCACTTGGTACGCTGGTTTATCGATGGAACATATTCTTTGATCCATCTCTTCCACATCTCGTCGGCTATCTCCTGCGATCGATGGTAGGAATCTCGCAGGGCCACCGCTGGAATGGTGGGGGATGCATTGATCCTCGGTTCGTTCGGAGCGACCCCGCGGAGGAAGTGGTTGGGACTAAGGGCTTCGGCGTGTTCTGACTGATGCGCCACGTACGTAAGTGGACGGCTGTTGATGATGTCCCGGCTTCGGATATCGCAGTAATCAGGATTTCATCCGTCAATCGCTTACCATCGTCAATCGTCTTCAGTACATCCTTCGTGGAACGGACGAGTCTCTCCCAGACTCCACCCATATGAGGCGAAGCCGGAGGATTGAAATTCCACTTCATACTAGCTGATGTCAGTTTGCTTGCGCAATCCTCGTTGATGCTGTGTACTTGGTTTATCAGCTCCTTACTTGCTCCCCTCAAGTTTGTCCCGTTGTCTGAAAATATTTCGAATGGGGGACCTCGGTTGGACATAAAGCGGGTAATCGCCATCAAGCACGACTGCGTAGTTAGAGAGTGCGCTACTTCGAGGTGAACCGCCCTGACTACCAGGCACGTGAACAACACAATCCACCTTTTTCACTACGGCGGCCGCACGATACCGTTATTGGCCCGAAGTAATCGATACCCACGAAGCAGAAGGGTCGAAGAAAAGGGTCACTCTCTGCACTGGTAGTGCAGACATCCGGGATATCGTGGGCGACTCTTGTCAACCTTGCACTGTATGCAGGCCTTCGCTACTTTGGCTACGACACTGCCCACCTGCAAAATCACAAATCGTTGTCGCAATTCGTTCTTCACGGTCTCCCTATATCCATGGCCAAATCGCTCATGATAATGTTGAACGATCTTCCAAGTAACCTCATGATCCTTTGGTAATATTATTGAAACCGCAAATCGAACGGTAAGAACTCTGCTGGTCCCGCTCGACCCTCCATGCGCAGGAGGCCGTTTTCATCTATTAGAGGAGTTAATTTGTAAAGAAAACTGGATTTCTCTACCTCCAACCATGTCCCAGCCGGAAGTTTTGAGTTCCTCATCAGAATCTTCAATTCGTCGCTGAACGCATCCGTTTGTGCCATCCGCATAAGCCAGATTTCCGCTTGCTCATACTCTTTCTGCTCCAATGGCGTCCGCAACACCGGATGATGTATCGAGATAATGCTTTGCTCTTGGTTTTCCGTCGGTTTCAGCGTCTCTAGCGGCAACCCCTTCGCTTTTCTTCGGCAGTTCGACACAAACCGAAATACGCAAGCCATTGTTCTTACCAGGACCGTCCATTTTGAAATTCTGTTGACGTCTATTATGGGAGATGGGAGGATTATGTCATGAACATGTAGGTGCGCTCTCAGTTCTTCTTCCGTATTGGGGCGTGGCAATTTCTGCTTCGGCCAGTCTGCTTCCGATAGGTATAGAAAGTCTGGCCCGGTGAACCAACTGCTGGTAGAACTTATTTCAGGGTCTTTTGTCCACTTAGTCAGCTGATCTGCGACGTTCATCTTCGTTGGGACCCAACGCCACTCCGACAAATTTGTATGAGTAAGTATTTCCCCAATGCGAAGCCCTACGAACTCCTTGTACTTCCGTTGATCTGACCTGATCCACGAGAGCACTGTCGTAGAGTCGGTCCAGAAGAACTGCTGTTTTATCTCCAGCGTATGACCTTCTCGCACCGTGGAAGCTACCCTAGCACCCAACACTGCCGCTTGCAGCTCAAGTCTTGGCACTGACATTGGTTTTAACGGAGCTACCTTCACCCGGCTGGTCACCAGCACGCATTTAATTGTTCCACTTACCACTGCTCGAAAATATGCCGCACACCCATAAGCGCCTTTGCTGGCATCGGACACTACGTGTAGCTGGAGATCCTCGACTTGATCCATTCTAGCGTCTCCGAAATAAGCCCGTGGAATTCTAATCGCTTCGATCATGGGCAGCACGTTCGTCCAGCGAATCCACTTCTGGAATGATTCATTGTCAATTTCTTCGTCCCAGTCACAGCCAGTCCTCCACAAATCTTGAACCAACATGCGACCAAAAACTGTGAACGGGGAGAGCAAGCCTTGAGGATCGAACATCGCCATAACACAACTCAACACGATCCTTTTGGTTGGTGGCTTAATTCCTTGCAGGAACGGTTGATAGTTCTCTCGTTCAGTAGTTGAAAACAGAAAAACGTCGTCTTCTGGGTCCCACACGATTCCCAGGACACGTTCGGTATGTGTGTTCTTGTCTCGGCTAAAATGGACTGTAGGGTTCGAATTCTGCTCACCCATCGCTTCCAGAAACTGCTTGGAGTTGGAAATCCAGTTCCTGATGTGGAACCCTCCCCGAGAGTGAATTAGTTTCACCTGGTTTGCTAAAATTATCGCTTCGTCGACGGAATCCACGCTGTCATAATAATCATCCACGTAGTGCTTCTTAATGACTGCCGATGACGCTCGTGGATACTCGTTTGCAAACTGTGCTGCGTTCAAATTTTTTATATATTGCGCTGAGCAAGGAGAGCAGGTAGCCCCGAACGTAGCTACGTCCATGACGTATACTGTCGGATCATCAACAGGGTTTGACCGGAACAAGAACCTTAGAGCTTGCTTTATCTGCCTCCCTTATCCGCATCTGGTGGTACATTTCTTGGATGTCTCCACCGAACGCAATTTGACGTTCACGAAACTGGTTGATCACCGACGGCAAAGACTGCAGCATGTCTGGCCCTTTTAGTAATTCGGTGTTGAGTGAAACTCCATCTACAGTTGCTGCAGCATCCCAAACCAGACGAACTTTACCGGGCTTCCGGGGTTGAGCACCACATTCAAGGGAAGGTACCAGACCTCATATTTCCTCGTTCCAACTAACTCCTCCTTGGTGGCTTTATGCGCGTAGCCCCTTCGTCACGTATTCCTTTATCTGTTGATGGACATTTTTCTTGAGCTCCTGATTTTTTCCAGTTTCCTTTCCAACGCCTTCAATCGACGAAACGCCATCGGATAACTATCAGGAAACTTTCTCTCGTTTTCTCGCCATAGCAAACCCGTCTCGAATTTGTTACCGATTCGCAACGTAGTTGCTTTGAGAATTTCACGGGCACGTAAGTTTTCTGTTGACTCGGGTGCAACATTATAAGACGTACTTGTGTCCTCTAGTAAATACTGGGTCCGTAGCATCTCATAAAGATCCTCATTACTAGTTGGTTCAGCAGGTGAACGTTTACGTAGCTTTCCGCTATAGCAGCAGCAGGATTTCTTGGTCCGTAAATAGTCCAGCCTAATTTTGTCCTTACGGCAATCGGCTGACCAGGTTCACCCACTCGTGTTTCTAGTGGAGCGAACACGTGCAGGTTATCTAAACCGATTATGATGCGAGGTTCTTCCGAACCATAATTCACAACAGGTAAGTCTTTTAAATGGGAGTACCGATCCGCGATCTCTGCGAACTGCATGGCCTGACTGGGCAGCTTCAAAACTGCCACTGTACGTACGTTCTTCAACGGTAGCCTTTCACAGGATCCTTTAGCCGAGAGCTGCAGATTCACCTTTTTTAGACTGATTTTCGTAGCGCTTTACGTTGCCCGTCCACGAAACCACCAGTGGTTCGCGTACTCCTTCCGCATTCAATTCGTTAACAACAAAGTCCTCCACGAGCGTAGTAGACGAACCTTCATCCAAAAAAGCCAGAACATCCATAGCGTAATTTCGGAAATACAGAGTTACCGGAACTATACGAAATATGACAGCACGATTCAACCGTCCATGTGCGTGACATTCCACGTTTAGCAACTGTACGGATCCTTCAACTCGATGCAGCAAGGGATGATGTTCACCTTGACATCCAGCGACGTTACAGCGAACTTTAAAGTTGCATCGACTTTTGCCGTGATTATTGAGGCACAGTGCGCAGAGTTTATTTTGCTCCACTGTCTTCAGTCGATCCGTGATGCTGAACTTTTTAAAATCATCGCAAAATCGCAACTTGTGGTCTGTTCGCTTGCAAACCCAGCACGGCAGAGTACTTTCGTCTCCTTCGAGTTTTCGGGCTTGTTCGAGGCCGAACCAGTGCATATTAACGAATTCCTTTTTCTTCGGCTTTCCTTTCCCAGAAAACGAAGCTTCGCTAAGAGCCAAAAGTAGAAAACTCGGCAACTTCTGACACGTCGGACACGATGTCATTCGAAAAATCGGTGAATATCCTCAACGGCGTCCCATTTTTTCCCGTTTATACCGAACCCATTCTAGTTTGTAGTTAGGCGGCAGTTTGTCGACTAATTCGTTCACCAACATCGGATTATTGAGGGTGATCCGACAAGTGAGCTGCTTCGAGGTGATCACAAAGTTGCTTCACCGTGATCCCGAACTGAATAAATGATTCCAGGCGATCGGCTTTCGGAGCTTGAGCGCTGCGTACTTTCGTCAACAGAGTCTTGAGAAGTTTTTCCGGTTTTCCAAAGAGACGTCGAAGGTCGTCGATAACGTCTGGAACGGATTCCGGTAGAATAAGTCGGCTCCCTCACCGCCTCAAGT
>JASCZW010020470.1:0-12211 GCA_034211315.2 Aedes japonicus | reverse complement strand
TGATAATGATGCTGCAACGAATAAAAAAGGGAAGAACGTGACGAAAAGCTGGGAAAAGAGAATTAAAATTAGTATTTAATACGCATGATAAGAGAAAACCTGAAAAAAAATCATTCAATTTAATTAAATAAATACGATACAACTTTAAAAACATATACGACACAATAAATACAAATACAAACGACTAAAATCTGCAATATTGTGTACCTCGATAGTTTCAACAACAAAACGTTATCAGTACTGCACTGATGACTTTTCAGGATTTGTTTGACGCAAAATGACGTAACCATATGACGCATCAGCATTACAGTTACCTAACTTGACGACGCATCTTGACGTAAGCTAAAATGTCAGCCAAAATCATCGTGTGACGCTCGACGTAATTAACGTACTAGTTGTAATCATGGATTATGAAAATGGCGTATTCCCATATGATGAAGCAAAAGGACGGAAGTTCTGTTTGCAAAAATATTCGATTATTTTCAAATATAATCAAAACACTTATCACAAGGGGCCAAAGTCTTCTTTCAAAGTGTCTGTTAGAAGTATTTACTAATCATGACATTGTTTGGTTTTTATACATATAGGAATTAAAATGAAAAAAAAAGTTTCGTGTCGATTTTCTAAACAAACACAAAATGTTACATACGCCCATTTGAAAAAGTACTCGAAATTTCAAAAGTATGTCGTTACCCAAGTAGCATACTACGATCATAATTAGTAGTAGTAACTTGATTATGACTTAGCAAGTCATATTTATGTTATCTCAACTGAATGGCAACATGTGTGCTACTAGGGTATGCTCCTGATAGGCGGCGCTGCAGTTGTGCGATAACTGTCATGTCAATGTTTATCAATAAATAGCCTAGCACAAAACCTGAAAAGTTTTGTTTGTTTTTCTCTGCACTTGCTTTTTATACCGGCTGCCCATATTTACTTTTACACACATTTTTCAAAAAAGTTATATGGACATCAATGTCTGTTCTCTGTGTTTACAGCTTCTGCGAAATATCTGGATGAAACGGGACGACAGGATACTGCTTTTGTAGTGCCGCAAACAGGTTCCTCCCCGTAGTTGTGTTTGTTATGCAGTGCGGAAAAACACAATGATCGTTTGCTGTATCGAAATCTGGGACGATTTAAAGGGCTACTGTATTGTGGAGTAATCCGGGAAATCGGACACATTTCTGACAACCATCGGTATGTGAAAAATGTTCTTTTATAGTTACCACTGACTTACAATGACAACCATGAATACTTAATAGTTATCGTTCACTAATTTAAAATCGTGCCTCGTTACACTTGTGTGTTTCTTTTTATAGGCAGCCGCAATTAGTGCACAGCCAATTTCCTTACATGATGGGCGACAACTTGTTTCGTTGAATTTGCGGCGAATTCTTTTGATGATGGATGCTTCCATCCCTAGCAGCACATCTGTCACAAATCGGTTAAAATAACTTAAATATGACTCGATTAAGTCTCATTCAAGTTAATGCAACCAATAATGGCGGGTATGTGTTGCTTGGGATGTTCATGGTTTAAACAAGAATATTTAAGATCATTAAACATATTACCACAGAGAACAGACATCTAAGTTAGAATATATTTTACAAAAAAAACTTGTGTAAGGATTCAAATTAAAATACGTTGAAACACTTCTGCCATCTCTCGGGATGTTGCCACTTGCTATTTGATCACGGCAGCCATGTTTTTTTTATTTCTCTCATCTTACTGCTTTACGCACGACCAATGAACCTTACTCATATTTGAGTAATGTTGACTGAAAATTGAATAAAAATTGTTCCTCAATGGTTTAATAAAAAAAAACAAATCACTTTATGGAGAAAACTAGCGGACTGTCTTGAAAATTGATCTTACTTTTTTTCTGGCTAAATAGAAACAGTTTAAATGAATAAATGAGATAAAATTTACCCATGCATTTTTTTGAGATTTTGATTAAACAGTATCCAACCATGAGTAAAATTTGTTGAGCGCGCTGAAGCACAGAGGAATTGAACTGTCAAAACTTTTCAGTTGATGAACAAAAGTTAAAGTCCGAACTTTCCAGTGGAATACCAGTTACAAATTACAGTTAATCAAGTTAAACCTTATACATTTATCAATGTCAGTTAAGCTGCTTTAATATAAATAATGCAATGTAATTTAGCTCATTAAAATACGTTGTTTAATTCTACTTATATATCATTTTTTTACAGATAAATTCATGCGGAATGCTTTTCAGTTCCGTTTGTTGCCACTTTTATTTTTCAACGTAATTTTGTGTTGAAACCGCATGTCTCCCAAAAATCTTTGTATGAATGTGTTGAAAATATAATCCACAAGTCTCTCGAAGCACGATCTACATGCCGCGAAATCGAAAGACTTGTAATCAAAATATGCTTTCAGACGCCTTTTCTTCTTTCATACAGAAATTGCCGATACTTCATTTTAAAGCTCCACAATGCTACCAATCCAACAGCATACAACATATTATTCGGGATATGCACGGGACGTGAAGAAATAGACCATGCCGTGCTGTTAATTTCACACGACACATTTTGTGTCGCAGTTTTCCCACTGCTGCACCAAGAACGTAGACCAACGCCAGAAACTCGAAAATCTTCAGGAGAGAGTGGTCAAGCGAAAGCTTGAACTCCCTGCAAGAACAACATTTTCTGCAGTTTGGGCGACTCGCAGCAAGATATCCAGCGGCTGCATCTAAAATGATTTTTCAGGAGCATTAGGGGTGAATTCACAAAATTGAATGTGGTACTTACAAATCTGCATCCTTGAGAAAACTGTAGAAAGATTTTCCCCAGGTAATACCTTGCCTATTTGCACACCAATAGAATTCACACTTACGGTTAATGTCATTTCCGATCAACAATGTTTTGCTAATGATTTTTTTTGACATTTGGGCTACTAAGATGCGCGACTGTCGGTGACGTGAATAGGTGGCGATGGCAGCGCCATCATAGTATTGCCAGTTACACTGATTATTAAATGGCAGCTAAATTTCTTACACACTTTTTGAATTTGACTTGGTTGTCTGTTCTCTACAGACAAACAGATAAAGCTTTTAGAAAAAATCATCGTGAAAGAATCGTCAACATTACTTTTTTGCCAATGCTAAACGAATTGTGTTTGGACGACTAGCTAGCGGTAATTTGTAAACTTGAAACATGAACCAACACGATGCGAGCGCTTCCGGTCAACCATCTACCGATTGTTGGACTCTGCTGTGGAACGTCTGTTTATCTGTGATATTATTTACATTCATCTATTTGTGGGTGTACAACTCTCAAACATTGCGTGTCCAAAACTAAAAGTGTTAACTAGGATTAAGAAGACATCATGATATTTGGTTCCAAATTTTGAAAAAGATATAAAATCTGGGCTCTATCTCTGTAAAACCTATGAAAGTTATCAAGGGCGAGAGATTGCTTTCGCTTACTGTAACAACTGTTATGTGCATTGGGAAGACAATTCTTCTCCAGGAACTCCTGCACTTAAACACACATTTTAGAAATCCACATATTTATTATATAAATCCAGTTTTGATACAAGCAGCCCAACTTGCGGTAAATTGGCTATCACAGCCCGGCTCTATGATACAATTTGAAAAATAGCATGATTTGAGCTAATACTACTAGTATAAGGTCTAATGTCCTTGTTACAAATTCATTATAGGCATTGCGGTTTCACAAGAACGGTCGTGATGACGGAAGACATGCCAAAATACATGGCAAAATACACTACAGAATGCAGTTACTAGCGAAGAAGTCAAAAACCCGAATAATATGTCGAAAAAATAATGACGATCAAGCTCCACCGGTATTGCAACTAACAGAGATCGGCCTGTGCTCTCGGAACAGGCCAAATCAAAAATCGAGGATTTGTGGAAGCAGACTTTGAAATACCGCAACGAAAAGCGTACTGAGGAGACATTTTTGCAGCTTATGATTATGACTTTCCTGTGGTTTCAGCATTCGAAGGAAAGTTGGTTGGTATAAGTAACACATTTGTTAAAAAAAAAATATTTTATCAGATTTCACTCGAGTTCGAACTGATGAAGCCAGTTGCTTACGGCAGCAATGGCGAGAACAGTGAAACAACTTCGATCTTTAATTTGTTCATACCGCCTACTCTATCCGGGCCTTTGTATCAGCCGAATACGATCGCGGAAACATCTACAAGATCCTGGCAATTCTGGGGAAGGGACCGTTTTAAACTTTTCAGTTTTTTCGAATTGCGAAAATTTGGAGCGTCACGAAAAACATATAGGTATTGAACATTAATAACTAAGTAATTTCACGATTGATTTCAAAAGTGTTCGCACCAATCCATCCGAACATTTCATAGGCTTCGATTTCAACATTCAAAAATATTGATTTTTAACATTCAACTACAAACATAAAGCGATGTCTTATAATGCCATTTTTTCAGAGTAAATTTACCAATTTCACACACAGTTTGCACACACACTCGGGTCATCCCTTTGCTCAGTCAGTAAAGGCGCAGCTACAAAACAATACCATGATGGGGGTGAGTGGGTTCGATTCTCGGTCTGGTCTTGGAATTTTTCGTTGAGGAAAATTTATCGATTCCCTGGGCGTAGGGTATGAATGAGCTTGCCACACAATCATACTAATACAAAAATGGTACCTGTCATCGAAAGATCTCAATTAATAACTGTGGAAGTGCATTTAGAACACTATGTTGAGAGCAAGCATTAAGTGTGAAAACAATAAGGTTGAAATGCTAAAAGAAGAAGAAGACGCACAGTTCGAAAGAAACAAGTAATTTTCTGTGTTATTTATTGCACAAAAAGGGAATGCTAGAATTTTCAGCCAATAGTTCGATATTTCATTTAAATTGAAGTCCGATAACGCCTGAATTTAGTCTATTGTACGGAAGATAGTAAACATTGTTGTATGACGCATGAAAGATTGCAAACAATTTCGTTGTTTA
Organism: Aedes japonicus; assembly: GCA_034211315.2. Lineage (NCBI taxonomy): Eukaryota > Metazoa > Arthropoda > Insecta > Diptera > Culicidae > Aedes > Aedes japonicus. Next base: position 7,240 of record JASCZW010020470.1, on the reverse strand, counting down.
CGCTTCCTTTGGCTCGGAATTAAACGAGGGGAGATTTTAGGTGCCTGCAGATATTCGTAATTTTAATTCGGTGCAGTACTTTCCTATCACAGACATCAAATTTAAGTTACGAACGTCTCAATTAAACGTTATGCTTCGTTCGCTTAGTCTTGAAGCAGTTCAGTTAGACAAGGTTTAAATAAAGGCTTGCATGAACATAACCATAGTTGGTGACATATCAACATAATAATGATGAAATGTTATATTCATCTGGAAAACCATTATTTTTGTACGGATGGTCATTTTATTAAGTGCAATACTTATAGCATGGAGATTTGCTTTGGTATTGTCGCTTAGAATTCCACAGATCGGTAAACAATTACAAGCCAACTTGGAAATCAAAGGCATGAGTATTAGTTATGATGTGATGAAACAATGGTATTGTAAAAGAGCAATAATTTGGATGAACGGAGCAATTCTTAGCTCTTACAACCAGCAAATTCAATTGTAAGTCTTTGCCGTTAGCATGCGTCACTCGCTTGAACATGCTACTAGTTGCGAAGTTTTCCTCTTATACCGTACTAGTTCTCTGTGCACTGCATGTCCTGTATCAGAAAACATTCTTACGGAAAAGGGACGAATATCAACCCCTTGAACGAATTTGGTCTGCGACTGGTCAAATTTGTCGCCCCCTCTTGCCCATTTAATCATAGAGGAATATTGAACTTCTATGCAGTTCTTAGTCTCTTCCACAAATTCATCAACACAACTTGCTGTTGACGGATTTGTTTTGGAAGGTCCTGTAAGGGTTGTTACTTTAGCCATTTCATGGCCAATCTTCTACAAGGTTGGGTCATTTTTTTAGTATGGTGAATAAGGGTTTGATTCACAAAAACCTCTAAGAAAATTCCGTTTTTTTAGGAATCGACGCTACATACTTGAACAGTCTGTAAGGTCGTTCATGTCTATAATGCCTACAATAGCCATAGATTGTTATTGAATTTTTGCCATGGTGTTGGTTCTCTATTATATAGAAACGATTTTTCTCAACATCATTAATTTTGTCTCTTAAACGTACTGTATTCTCGAGTTTGGTCAAATGTTCCTCCTTGTGCTCCTTGAGGCTTGTCCGTTATGGGACTATGAGTATTTTTATCTACATAGCAAATATCTAGATCCTGTTGTGTAAATAAAATGGTGGTGAAGTGAGCCCATATATTTATTTCAGAGTTCCAAGATACTCCTGTCAAGTATAACTTGGATTTATTTAGTGCATCAGGAAGTCCATCTGAAAACATAGGTTATTTCTACCGTGCCCTCAGGATTAATGACTTAGACAATCATCGCTTATGCAATCGGCAATGTCGGTAGTATTCTTGCTAAAAACTGGCAGAACTTTTTTCACAAGCAAAGCACTTCTTGCTTGCTAACTCTTCAGGTGGTATGGCCAGTACAATTCTCTCATAAATAGACCGTCTACGAAAATCTGCACCGATAATTTCAGAATCTCCTTCATTTTTAACCAATTTTAAAATTCGGAGAACATTGAAAATGGTAATGATTCCACAGTTGAAAGCATCCGATTGCTTTTCACAGATTAGACCACTGATGGTTCATGGCTTAAAAGAACGCAGGTCAGCTTTCCGTATGCCAATACTTGCAAAATAGTTTAAAATAGATTTAAACGTTTTCGGGTATTCTTTCTTAAATTTTAACAACTTTAATCCGTTGACACTGCCTGAGTCTAGATAAAGTAGAACGGCCTGGTCTGTGTCTACGACTATCAATGCGTATTGATGTTCACTATTTTTTACAATCCTATTGTTGTTCACTAATTGTTTACGTTGTCCTTTTAACCATCTCTACTAACTTTTATGAAGCCATGCTCTAGAGGGATTTGAGTTAATCGTACTCAAGTTTGGGTTGTTCAGAATCAGAATGTATAGCTGTTCCTGTTAGATTTTTTATACAAACTCGGGGGCGACCGCGACGTATTGGTTTACATCCATACCTCTCACGCCTAAGTCACGAGTTCGAATCTCACCCCCGGAGAAGTTACGAAAATGCCCAAAAGTGGTGTTTGACTGACCACGACGGGAGATGAACCAGCCCGAGGCTGAAAATCTCGATAATCAAGACAAAAAAAAAAAAAAAAAAAAATTATACAAACTGGCCAAGGATGGGTACTTTTAGTGAAAGTAAACTAAATTCAGAGATGCTAGCGCATTGAGCATTTTTGCTGTGCCACTGTAATTTAAGTGCTTGCGCACTTTAACTGCTCGAGCATTTAAACACAGACCGTCTAATATTGTGAAGTGGCACATATGAGACGTTCATAACTTAAATTTGAAATCTGTGATAGGAAAGTACAACACATTTAGTAAATTCACTCTAAAATATCGGTATTATAAGACATCACCTCTTATTTTGGTTATTTTCAATAGTTTAAAATTGTTAACGGATAATGTTTGATAGCTAAATAGATACGCGGGCAAATTTTCAATCGATCGATGCAAACATTTTGGAAATCTATCAAGCATTTATAAAGTTATTACTGTTTAATTTGTAACGATATTTCGTGACGGTCGCTTATTTTTAGATTTTCAATTGACATCCTACCCTTGCCGTAAGACGTAGTCTACGTCAAAAACTCGTGCGAGAAGAGGTGGTAGGTGCAATGTTTTAATCTTCACATCAACAGAGAACATAACACTGATTTCACACTAATTATGCTGTAGTTGAATTTTTATCCCCCTGCGACATACACAATGACATCCACAAACGCACCTAGCGTAAAAATCACATATTAAAATGGAAAAATTGCAAGCAGCCAGTGATGCCATCTTGAGCTAAATTCAGCGATTTAGTGATTTAGCCCAGCCAGCTTGGGTCGTCTTGACAACTGAGACTGAGGAGAAATAGGGAAATGAAAGAAAAATAGACGCAACATTCCGTATAAAACTTTGATGCCTTTTAAATGCACACAGAAATATGTATTGAATTTTAACAAGCGCGTAAAATACTAAAGGAGGCTTAAGCAACGTATTTGGTTGCAATCTTGCATGCCTCATATAATAATGTTTGCAAGCTTTCATACAACAGGCTATATTCAGGCGTTATCGGGCTTAAATTTACATGAAATATCTCATTATTTTTTGCCAAATCTGGCATTTCCTTTCTGTACATTAGCTCACGCAAAAATTTCACTGTTTCTTTTTATCTGTGTACAATTAAAAAGTGAGCCAAAGACTTATGGTCAGCATCGTGCTCGAAAGAAATGTCTTTTATATCCCAAACCCATTTCAAATTCCGTTTATTGAAACGGAAAAGTAAAGAATGAAAAAGAAATTTCTGCAGCAGTATCCACCTAAAAAGTACGAACAATAAAATTGAAATTTGTAGGGCTACCACGCAAACTGATGGGAGCTGTCACTTTTACTTCCGGAAAAATATTCCGCTTGACTATTCCGTAAGTGAAGGTGACATTTCGTTCCATGCCAATTGTCAAAATTTCGTGGGAATATTGAACAAAATTCCGTCAAAATAAGACCACAAATGTTTCATCATATCATCCTCTTACTACACTGAGAAACATCACCACACATAAATAGCACACGGATAAAAAGAAACATTAAATTTTTTGCGTTATCTAATGCACATAAATGAATTGCTAGATTTGCAGGAAATAATGGGATATTTCATGTAAATTTAAGCCAGATAACGCCTGAATCTATACTGTTGTAAGATTGCAAACATTGTTGTATGGCACATAGAAGATTGCATACAATTTCGTTGTTTACGCCCCCTTTGACTTGAAATTAAATGAGAGGAAATTTTACGCGCTTGTTAAACTGAATTATTTTTTCTGTGCACCCAAGCAGATAGCCATGGGTCGTTCAATTTTTCATTTAACATGTTTACTAGAATGCTTTTCTTTTCATCGGAAATTGATCCTTCCGTGAATGGGAGCAATGGAATCAGAATCAGTAAAGGGGTTCTTTTTTCCTGTTTCAAGTGTGAGTGCACTCAACATAAATGCCGATGACGGCAACGAGAAGCGGCTGCAGCGTTTAGCCGAAGGGTCTTTCAAGCTCCGTTTCCCGTACGTCTTTGATGATAAGTATCTTGTTTACCAAGGCGGTTCCTTTCGTCGTGGGAAAATCACGAACGGGAATTGCCGGAAGCCGTTGAAGGGAAATCTCAGATTGACGAGAGCTACTCTGGTAAATTATTGCAATTAATCCTAAACTCTGAGCTGTTGGGAGGAAAATACAGAAAAAACGGTTGAGATATTGCGACAATCAGTGGATCCTGAGGACGGCATGAGTTAGGAAACACCGGCAGACTATTACGATGATTACACGGGCAATGACGAAAGTGATAATTTAATGATACTTCCTGATCCATCTTTTTATGCAGATTTTAATTGCTTGAAGGAGGACGCTTTTCTTAGCAGACCCAACAAATGTTAGCCTTTATTTGATCTCTAGTTTTTTCTGATGCAATGCTGTTAAAAAATAATTTAAGGAATTTTACGCAGTTGTCATAGAGATGGCAATTGTGCGTTCGTGGGTGCCGTTAAATCAACATCAAAAATATTTCAGAAGATTTTGGAAAACAAAATCTAAAGGGAAACAAGGGAGTGGCCCTAATCAAACAATGTATAAAATTTTCCTGGCATTCAACGAAAGGACTTTCCTAACTTGTGTCCAGCAGCTCCAAAACCCACGAACCAAAGGAATAATGGCTAACTAGCAGATTCCCTATTGATGCGGATTTTCATCTCTCTTTTTTTTGCCAACCGGTCGTCAGAAATTTTTATCAAAATTGATAAGATTGAGCCTCTGACATTCTGACATTGATAAGACGGAGCACCGGGGCGACGGCAGAAAGATTTTGTTAATGGAAATATGGTTCATATATGAACTGCCAGGGGCGCCCTCTTCAAAAACGGAAGGCAATTTGTTTGCCGTCTCTTCGCCAGCCACCCGAAGGAAAAAGGATGAAGATGAAGATATCGACCCACGAATAATCTGCCATCAATATTTGATAAAGGTTCGACGGGAATGGATAGTATAACGATGCTTTCACCCATTTTGACTCAATAATTTCCTAAGGGTTTTTTTTTTCAAACGAAGCTTGCGTAGGCAGAGGCAACAGATGAGTCGAGCAAAGTAGGCCACAAAACGCACCGGTTTCGGCACGATCGGTAAACTATTCTGCCACCACCAACTTGACGAGGATTTCCGCTTGATGTTGTTGTCGTCATCTCGATGCTAGGGGTACCGTAATAATAACTATCACCTTGATCGATGCTTTGGATATGGCAAATTTAAACCGTCACAACTTTTCAAAACAACAACCGAACGTTATATCTTCCAGGATTAAGTATTTTCGGGAAAAAATGATCCCTTAAACTAATCCATGTCTTACGTTGTCCCCGCGCTATCGATGTTAGTTGCCAGCCACCACTTAGCCAGCCACTAGATGGTTTTCCGCTCGGATTGGCATTGTGTCATATTTGGCATGAGGAAGCTTCCGTTCCTTTTACACACTAGCGCACCATTGGATTTATTTCGGAGAAAAGGAAGATCCTAAACAAAATAAAATAGCGGAGATAGCTCGGACATCATTCGGAAGTAGGTAGAAGAATCACACCCAAGATAATCAATAATTAATCTGTTTAAAAGTTTGCAATGAAACAATTTTATCAGTCAGGTTTGTTACTGTCGGTCACATGATTTGAAAGTACAGCGCTGACCCAATTTTGTCACCACCTCTACTCTTGCAAATATTATTTTTCAAGCAACTCCGATTTGTTGACATCTGCAGCCTTCGAAGGGAGCGACTCCAGGATGTGAACTCGTCGTTGGAGAAATTCTGTGAGCTCCTTCAGTGTATCCTTAGTCGATAAGAACTCTTCCCAGCTGCGACGGGTAGATGGATCCAAACGAGACGTCAACAAATTCACTAACAGGAGGTCCTTGTAGTCTCCCGGTTGTACGATCTGGTCCAAAGTTTGCACAATCTTTTCGAAACCTTCGACTAAAGTGTGCAGTTCAGAGGCGGATTCCTTGGCGAGGACGGGAAACTTGAGAAGAAATTGGATATGCCGTTTCTTCAATAACTTCCTATTGTTATATCGCTTGATCACTATTGTTATATCGCTTGATCGCTGCGACCTGATAGTTTGCAGCTGTGATCTGCAGCGAATTGATCATAGTTTTTGGCTCCCCTTGTAGGCATCCTTTTAAATAGTGGAACTTTTCCACGTCAGGCAAATCTGTCTTCCAATGAATTAAGGAAGTAAATAGATCCCGAAAGTTTCACCATTCGTCAATCTCCCCGTGAAAGGTTTGCAGCTTAATCTGCGGAAGGCGGACACGATCAAGCGTAGCTGACGCTGGTGGCACAATGCGAACGGAATGGTTCAAATTAGATGTCTCCTGTCTTTCCCTAACCTGATCATTTAAAATCGACTTGACCTCATAATAACAGTCACTAAAGTCTTGCCTTTGCTTTTCTAGAGTGCTACCCTCTTCTTCTTCATCATCTTCTAAATCCTCGTGGGATTCAATTTTCACTAACGTTGCACCATATCTCTCCCACAGATCATCGATTTTCCCCAGGCGAAGGAGGTTTTGGGTAACGGAAGTAGATTCCTTGATCTCCTCGGCGAAACGACAAATATCGTTGAAGGCTGAGTCAATCTGCTTCAATTTGATCATCAGTAATTTCAAACTCGATGACGGCTTCTTGGAAGATGACCGCTTTTTGGAGGGTGCCATCGTTCCTCAACACAATGATCGCAGGCGCGGAATGAGGGAGAGATAAAGCAGTGATGTAGCATTCCGTGGAGTTCGTTGGCTTTGGGGGACACACACTATTCCTTATAAACTAACCTTCGCAACAAAAGACTTCGCTAAGTCAGGTAAGGATGTTAAGTGATACCAATTAGCCAGCTGCAGATGGACCTCGCAGTTTACAAAGCTTCGCGATTATTCAATCGTCGAAGCTCCAATCGAGCAGAAATATTGATTTGAAGGATCCCTAGCAGCACACTTGTTGCAAATCAATAAAATTAACTTCACTGTGACCCGAATAGGTCACAATCAAGTAACTGCAACTGATAATGACAGTTGTGTGTTGCTTGGGATGAGGCAAAAGCGTAATCGAATCGATAAATGTACAAATTCTCGGTAGTCCGCAATTCTCGGTGGTCAAGTCGGGGATGCAACAATCGAAGAGGATGTAAATTCAA